>NEWO01000001.1:4636369-4666791 GCA_003013225.1 Phalaenopsis aphrodite
AGCTTCTTTTGTAATAAAGTAGTTTATTTTGACTCAAAATTCTCCCAAATAAGATTCTTAGAATTTCATGATCCATTACTTGTTAAGTTTCCATTAGTTTAGCTGAATGGAAAAGTAAGAGATCTAAATAGTCTCTGAAACTACTAACATCTCAATGACACCCATCTAGTCATTCTGAGGTGCTCTCAAGACTTCGGTGAAAGTTCATTAAAGGAAAGGATCAGGTCATCGTGACTTAGTTCAAATCTACCAAACCATGAGGATTTGCAAATCCTAAGAAGGTGCATACATGGTCTGGCTTAATCTCATCCTCAGGATTTATCTTAGGTTCAACCTCAAGAATTATTAAAGGTAAGCCCAATACAGGATCAACCGAGGGGCATGATTCCTTTCAGAATCATCTCAACAGCCTTCAGAAATTTGAGTCGGAGCATCAACAGATGCAAAGATATCTCAGCCAGATAAGTAAGGTCTAACCGGTAACGTCGGATATCGAGGAATCACGACGAGTAATGGACTGATTGTAGAGACAGAATGCTCTGATCAGTTCAACGTGACTATCAACAAGGTGATAAAAATCAACCAAGTCAAACAAAATATCCACGAAGTTGGATATAGGAGATGTGGATTAATTTCAAAATGATGCTCTTTCACCAAGAACAGACTGAAAAGTCAATAAGATTCTGGATAGGTGAGACACCAAATCCTAGTCAGGTTCAGAGTAACTGACTAAATCAAATGCTTAGACACTCACATTGAGATATTTATATTCAAATCGAGTGTTTCAATAAGAGGAATCTAAGAGCCCAAGCTCGCTTAATTCTGAAGTCAATATGGTTCTTAAATCATTAAATAATCCCCTCTGATTTGGGGGATTAATATGGGTAGTTTGATCAGTTGGTTGCGGAAGTTATTTACCAAAATACCAAAATACCCCTACTTCATAGGTTGGCCCATATGCTATGATTAAATTCTCTCTCTTCACTTGAGGAGGATGGAGAAGAGAAGGAACTTCATAGTTTGTTTTATACTAAAATCTCTAAAATAACTTTTGGTCTTCGTAGTCATCGACCGTCGTTGACCATTACTTGTCGCCCATTGTGAGCCACCACAAGCATCCCCTACTTGCCACAGTCTGTGACCTATGTTTGTTAATGAAGCAGCCAAAGCACAGTCATAATGTGCAACGTCATATTGAAGACTATACAGTAACTTATGACCTTCATAGCTATAAACCATTGTCAACCACCGTTTGTCGGTCGCCGTCAATCACCGTCTGTCAGTTGTCTTCAAGAACTGTTGGCCGCTTCTGTTCACTGTCATTGATAACTCCTACTTGCTAATGCCATATTTGAAATACGACAATAACGTAGAACATCGTATTGAAGATTTAGTGAAAACTTTCAAGAACCAGAACTTATGATCGTCATATTTAAAATAAAGCGATTTTTTCGGACTTCTGAAGTTTGTCTATACATTTTATATAGACAAATGTTGTATTTGGAATAAAATTATAACACTACTCTCCCAATCGTGAGAAATGGTTGTATATTTGTATTTACTCATTTATAGTGGACTACTTTGATTGGGATATGTCCAATGATTTTTTTTTCAGGTTTTTCTATATAAAAAAAATCTTAATGTATACTCATGTTACTTGTTTGTTATATGTTTGTGTGTTGGATCTTTGTGCAACGCTAAAAAGTTAATTAATCACTCTATCATTGTGACTTTACTAACATAGCAATTTGGCATTATCTATGGGAAACGAAGTTGTGTTAATAAGGTCTACACTTCATTGATGGCTAACAAACAAAATACATGAGCTTCTTCTCTAACACCCATCATTCCAGGGTGTAGTCTCGAAGTCATGGATGCCAACCCTCTACTCAGTTTCTTAATGGTAAACATCATCTTGCTAGACAAAAAAAAAAAAAAAACCTTCTCTACACCTCTTGAAGATCATGTATAGAGGATAGATGAGTCTCAATTAGATTATTTGACTTTTACGAGAAGCCCAACAACTAATAGTGATGCCAACTAGATGGGCATAGTTACCTCAAAATTCGTTGATTAGAGGTACACCGTTGGCACCCCCTCCACACACTATAGTTTCTCATTAGGAAGCTATAGTCATGGACAATGCTAGCTCTACATAGTCACCTCCCATCTTCATGCGTAGCCCGAGGCTATCAACACATGTGGAGAACTTAACTTGACCCTACACAATCTGTGATGTGTAAGAGAAAAGTTATCTCTGAGGGATAGAAACAATTTCTTAGCATGGTGTGGTTCTTTAGTGTCTTCTATATCACTTGAGAATGTGCTTCAACATCATATTCCAATAGAGTATTAGCTTCCAAGCATTGATGTTTATGATTGTGTCTACCAGGATGAACATTTTAATCACTTCAAAATCATCATGGATATACAAAGAACCTAGTTAATGCCATAGATAGTAAGTCAACCCATACCACTTTCTTTATTAACCTAGAATGATGGTTATTATATTTGTATGGTGGGAGTGAATACTAGGTCTGCAATAGACCGATGAGATATTACTGCTACTAGAGGTCGAGTTAATGGTGTAAAAAAATTGAATTTTCTTGTTAATGCTCAAATATAAATATTTGACTAGCTAACATGAATTAACATTGTGGTAATCATCTAACACCATGGAACATTAAGAATGAGCATATTTGATAGTATAAATAATTATTGTTTTAGTACATAAAAAAAATTCAAAATACCAAATATACTCAACTTGATTTTAGCATGCCTTTTAATTTTTAGGCCAATAAGCTAACATAGTGAACCATATAAAAGTAGTAGAATCTTCTCATAATGACTTCTATTGGCTTAAGTGGTGATTTGAATTAATCTCTTTGCTTTTGGTTAGTTCACCTAGAATAATAATTAATATATAGATTTACATGCATATTGTAGTTCTTATGCATGTATATATTTAACAGCTAACTATGATATTAATTGTATAGCATTTTAGAATCATAATCACATCAAAAAATATTAATGTGACACAAGGAGCTAATGTAAAAAGTAGACCGACAACCATAACTCAAAACAAAAAAAAAGTTGTTGATAATGAAAATACTATGACAAAAGAAAAATAAAGTCTACCAAATAAGTTTTCTTTATTTATATTATTAGCATCATGATTGTTATTTAAGATTATGTGTTTAGATAATATTGATTATAAATTATTTTATTTTAAAAAACATGGATTTTAAATTTTGAATCTTTCAATTTCTGAATTTCAAATATTTGAATTTTAAATTTGATGTTTCAAAATTTAAATTCATTATAAAAAGGCTTTGCCTCAAATCTATCCCCCTTATAAATAACACCAAACCTTATTTGACCCCCCTCAGGAGAGCCAACCATAAGCCACACCAAATTTGATATTAGAGACAATACTTCCTAAGTCTCTTGGCTAAAGATATACATGTTTTTTTTCCAAGTGATCTTATACTGAGATTATAAATTTGTCTTTAGTGAGGTTGTAATACTTATAAATAAATTTTTATGACTTTTTGATGCTCTTTGGTGAGAACCTCAAGAGATAAAAAACTTTTGTCTTTAGTACAAAGTAGATAATCCATCCCTCTTGCTTTTTTCTAATAAGATCCGCCCACACAACCTTCTCTAATAACATCATATATTATATATTTCAACACAAAAAATAGATCCATGAACACTATATGTGAAGAAGTTAGAAATACTTCCAATTTTGATGAAGAACCTTTTATAAGAGGACGAAATCATGGCATGAAGAACAACTCAATGCTAAATGTAGTAGTTGGAGAATTGCCAATATTAATAGATATTCCTCTGCCATTAAAGACTTGGACACATCTATTTAACTTCTTAGAGAAAACTTTTTGAGGTCTAAGAGAATTATTATGGCATTAAAGCTTAAAGCAAGAAGATAAATGTTAATAATCGAAGTCAAATGATAAGAGGAAAATGAAGTCTATTAAATAGAGTTCTTATTTTATGAGTGATTATTATTGTTTAAGATTATCTATCTGCAATATATTTGTAAAATATTTATTATTTTTAAAGAATATTAATTTTAAATTTTAAATGTTTGAATTTCTAAATTTTGACTTTTAAATTAACTTTTTTAAGAGTACCAGGAGAAAATTATGTTAAATTCATTAATATAATTAAAATCATTAATAAATCAATTTTTACTCAAGAGTAGACTATCACAACTCCTTGATAGGTGGAAGCAAGCCTCTCCTCATCTACACATTTGGCCATACCTTTACTTCTTCACATTTTTTGCTATTTTGAAATTTATCTTTTTGTAAAATGTTCATATATATATATATATATATTTGTAAACAAATGAAAGAAGTTTGATGTTATTTTGATAACATTTCAAGTGAGATGCTCAAAGGGATTGGCTTGTTTGTCGGCTTTATTGTGAAAAGAGATTTGATGATTTCTTTTAACTAGTCACTTTATTAAGTGGTTAGCTTTTTTTTAAAACCCCTAGAGTTGCTTACTGCAATAGTCTTATACACTTTTCATTCTATCTAAAAAATATTTTTCTTATATTGTTGGTCCACAAACATCTACTTAAAACTATGTATGAAGGGTTAACCTAGGATTTTCTATAACGGGACCTAGTTTTGTTGTATTACTCAATAAGTGGGCTTTAGTCTATTTGAATTGAGTGAAATTTTGTCAGATTTTAACCAAAAACCATACACACAAGTTCGGTTGAAATTTAGCCGAAGCATGGAAATAAAATAGTAATTGGACCTTTTTAAAGGATGAGAATATTAAAAAGATGAAGGTGATTTGATAATAACTATTGATATCTTAGGGATAATGGAAGAAAAATTACGATAAAAAAACGCCATAAACTTCAATTTTCCATTTAACACAAAATCTTCCTAAAGATTGGCCCTTATGTGTGGAGTGAAATGGGTTTATAGAGTAAAAAATCTTTAATTATAGTATTATAGTTATTTTGAGGTAAACAACCATGAGGGAAAATTTCACCACTACTTATGTTATTGATCAAAAAATTTATGCACAATGAATTTCATGCTTTAAATCACTAGAGATATCTACTAGATCTAACATACATACTTCAATATTAATCTAATGAGTTGTAGCTACAACCCACCCTTGGCTATGAGGAAAAGGTTTGACATGTGTCTTATTTGACAAAAATCATAAGATAAGTAGCTTTATAACAAAGCTACCCTTGCAAAAAAATCTATAATGAAGGAATTAAAATAAAATGATAAACAACTTGGAAGATGGGGGCTAACATGAGTATTTGGCATCTTTGCCTCTTACACAAAGAAGGTACCACACTTTAAGGAATTTTTCTAAGAGTTATGAATGAATAAATCTAAAAATTGAGTTAGAATTTTCTTTTGAATCTCATCTAATGGTTATGCTCCAATAGGTATGGCTTCACCCGTACAATATTTTATGAGCATGTCGTAATGGGTAGTGTTCTCAACAAACATGGCTAACCAACCTCATGAAAATTGAAACAAGTAAACTTAAGTTAGCAAGATGGTAGACAAATTTGACATATGAGAATTGATCAACAAGCTTAGATTAATTATTTTAGTTAACATAATGTCAATTGAAATCTCACATAGAGACTACCCCTAATAGCTGGTTTCATCAAAAATTTTTATGAAGGTGAGTTGATAAGTCGTAATGTCAAACAACATTCTAACATGTTGATTGCATATGTAGATAATTTGGATGAAATACATTATATAGCCAACATAATGCAAATAATGCGAACCACATAGATTGAGAATACGAGGGAAGTAAGTTTTAAAATTATGCCATATGTAAAGGTAAGTTTGTCCCCCCTAAGGACACTATCTATCTTACGAGAAGTTATCCTTAATACATGAGAATGGACTATTGAAATTGCGGTGATGAGTAAACACTTTGCTATTATGGAGACAATTGACCCAATAAAAAGATGACCTAAGAGTGGAGCTGTTAATGATCCGATTTTGAGCTGAGTTGGGGTCGGCTCAAAATTGGCTCGAAATAAATTCAATCCAAAAATTTTGGCTTCTAGCTGAACTTGTTTATTTCGATCTGATCTCGATAAAAGCCAAAATTAGAATCACTTTTCGAGCAATTAATGATCTTCAAGCTAAATTCGCTATATTCACAACCCTAAATTCATTAAGTTTGTTAACAAGCCGATTTTGAGTCAAGTTCGAGCCGAGTTAGGGTCTGCTAAAAAAAATTTGATTCATTATCTCATAGCTCGACTCGTTTATTTCAATATGTTTTCGATTTGAAACAAAATTCAAATAAATTTTCAAGCGATTAATTATCTTCGAGCTAAAGTCACAACCCAACTTAAGAGACCGATGATATATAACCACCACTTATGTCTATCTTTATGGTTTCGAGTCTACTCCGTTAATCTCTAAGTTTTTTTGTGTTCTTGATATGTTCTCTCCCCAGTTAACTTCTGTGTTAAAACAAAATGATTATGTTGAACATGAACTTTCAATATGTTATGTTTCAAGGACTAAGAAAGTAACTCTCTAACTGGAGCATTGATGTGTTCTGAGACAGCTTCACATTATAGACACATTATATGTCTTAAAGAACTCCCAGAACTTCTCTAGTAATTTCTTATAAAATTTCCTAGAAGGAATATCTTATCAGTTTTTATTTTATGTTAAGATTTATATTTATTTGATATAAGACTGAGGAACACTGATCCAGATATAATGATTAGTAATTACTAGTAGCAATTTTTATAAGGAACTCCTTATAGACATTCTGTCCTCCATGATCATGCCTTCTATTCAAGAAAGCATAAAAGAAGAGTTTCTTTGAGCAAGAAACCGCTTACCATTCCAAAATAAAAATTTACTACAGAAAAAGATTCAAAACAAGCTCAAAAAAGATTAGGAGAAAAAATACATAACAACTTAGTTTTATTTAATAAAAAAGGAGAGAAATAAATGAGGCTAAATATTCTTTCCCTCTATTAACTTGATCCCTCCTGTTAAATACAAGTTCATGTTACATCAATCGAATATATCCCTGAAAGAGAAGCATCTAAACTAGCATTATTTTCATCAGGAAAATATAGAAAAGAAAAAAAAAACACAGCTTAATAATGATTTGATTTAACAGATGAGAGAATAAAGCATCATCAATTTTTCAATCAACCACAATAAGAACATATTTTTTGCAGCCTTCCAAAAACAATCCATTTAAAAAACAAAAGATGTTCAACCAAAAGTTCTGTTTTGAGGAAGTTTATCATCTCTTTAGAAGCCTATGGACAATGCAACATTAATTACCTGACCTGAAAACCAATCTTTAGAACAGCTCACTTTGCCTAGCAGTACTGTTCAACTTTCCTGCAAATTCTCAAATTGCAGATATGAAATCCTTTTACCTCTCTATAATAAGAAGGAACTTACTGAGCCTCAACAAATACCACTCTCATGTTCTAATATTAGGATCTCCAAATACTGCAGGAATAGTTTCATGAATTGCTTGGATATTGCTACCACTCCCTGAATGTTGATGGAAAGGAAGAAGCCAAGTTCTATCATCAGTAAACTCCGCTGACTGAACTTGAAGCGAACTTGAGAAGGGAGATTCGAGTCTTTCTTCACATGTGTTTAAAGGCAAACGACAAATAGGACAAGTCGATTGCATCTGCAGCCACACATCTATGCAAATCAGATGGAAGTTATGATGACAAATCGGCATTACTCGAAGCATCTCTTTGTCTTGGTATTCCCCTAAGCATATGGAACATCTAATTGAGATAAAGAGGAAAATTCAGTTCAAACAATCATAATCAACTTTGATTTTAGAATTAAGAATCAAACCAAGCATCATAATACTCTTGAGCTGCAACATTTACATGGTGAATGATATTTCCATTAGGAAATGGAGAAGATGCAAAAGTGAATGAAGTCTCCTCTATCCCTGAGGTTGTCTATAACATTTAACTTTCATGTCATGAAACATTATATCAAAAGAGCATTAACATACATGGCACACAATTCTTATGCATTTACATATCTCACACCTAAACTTTCATATTTACCCACGTAGCACTGAAATTTTTAATATAACATAAAAAATAGCTCCACCATCACTTTATAAAAATGAAATACCCATTTACATTCAAAGGTTTAAAGCGCTAAAGTGATTTGTATGTAAATATGAAAATTTAGTTGTGAGATATGTAAATACATAAGAATTATGTGCTATGTATGTAAATTTCCCTACATCAAACCATCATGGTGTTATTAATTTCCCAAGTTAAGCATGCTAAATAGAAAGAACTCATCACAATAAGTACATAGAATACTAGATATCCATAAAAAAGATAGCACTTACTGAGCATCTTCCTTAGAGCGAGACGCCTCGTGACAATATTTCATTGCCGGAATTGCAGCGACGACAACTGGCTCAAGGCCACGAATCACATGCTCTGGCTGCCACATAACATGGTCAGAACTAGATAGTCAGGATATATTGTATAAGTCCTGTAACACAATTTCTAATCGCTCAAGTAATCCTAAAGCATTTTCATGTAGACTTAAACTAACTGAAACATAATTTATTGAGCTTCCTGGCCATCATGCATGAACATACAAAGATGATCCATGCTTAGGGAGATCCACAAAAAGTTTACCCAAACTGAATAAATGAATTTTAAAGAGAACTAACATAGCAGGGATGGGTTGCCAAAGTGTTCTATTTGCTCATGATTGAATGATTACCAGGTTCCTGCATTTTCAATTTTAGTGAGCTTTGGTGTGAAAATAATAGCTAGAGGCAAAGAAGACAGTCACATTTTCATTTTTTAGAATTGTTTATAGGCCAAATCTTTTTTTTTAAATATTTAAATTTGAATTGTTTAGGGCTTGTTTGGGATCATTTTGCTTTTTATTTTTTATTTTACTTTTACTATAAAATCACATTTGCTCAGTGTATTTTTTTGCATTTTTTAAAAATTGTAAAAACAAATTAACTTATTTTTAAGAAAAATCACAATATTTAAAAGTTATTTTGAGTGTCTTTAAAAAGTAACAAATCGTGTTATATCATATCAAACATATTATATTCTAAATCAAAACATAAATAAGATAAAATTAAAAAAAAAAAACAAAAATAAAAAATCAAAAAAGACCTCAAATGGCCCTTGAAGATGTGATTATTTTTAAAAACACTCAAAACTCTTAAAAGTCCTTTTTAGTGTTTTTTAAAAACATATTAATTTAATTTTGAAAAGAAAAATAAAAATATATAAAAAAACACACTAAATAATTATATTTTTAATATAAAAAAAAAGCAAAAAATCAAAATTTATCCCAAACAAGTCTTTGTTAATTGGTCGGAGGAGCAAACCTCGCTCATTTTGTATACCTTAAATTTCCCCGAATGGAAGCTCTGCATTTCGAGCCATTATTGCGTGCGGAGGGCGCAAGCAGAGTTGCGTGCGCCCTCCGATCACAGCCGCACATCGCGGCTGTAACAGTGCATACAGCCGCGATGTGCGGCAGCCGCGGTGTGCGGCTGTGATCGGAGGGCGCGCGCAACTCTGCTTGCGCCCTCCGCACCTAATAATTAAACCTGCATTTCGAGAGCATGCAATGGATTTAAATCACAAAGGAAGAGGAAGCGCACCGGGCCCTGATCAGAGCGGAGCTGGATCTCAGAAATGGCAGACCGTGAATCGGAAGAGCGATTCCGACGGCAGAACAGGCGTGCGCAGATGAAAACGATGAAGGTAGCGCTCATCCCTAACCCTATCACCGTTGTTGTAAGATTCACCCCAGAGCCCATCATTCTGCTTTCCTCCGACCGCAATCCCGCAGACTTTTCCTCTTTTCTTCAACCTCGCCTCTCCCAATGCCTTCACTCGCCGCCGCGGTAGAGGAAGAATGTGAGGGCATGGGTTGGGGTTCGGAGGCGAGGGCAGGGGCCATGAGTAATACCCATCGCTTAGAATTCCGGAATAGCTTTGCTCATTGGCAAGGTATGCAGATATTGATTGGATGGATCTTTGAATGCTTGTTTAATGGGAAGGAAAAGGACATAAAGGAGATTCTGTGCTTGGGTGAGACAAAATAAGCAGGGAGTGAGGATGAGGAATAGGTCCCTAAAGTATGTCTTTTTTTTTTTGGAAGAATGAAATCAAAGATTGTGGTTTGGGATCAAAACCCTTCAAAAAAGCTGTTTTATACATAATTTTAGAATGAAAAAGGAGACATAGGAGTTTTTTTAAGCAATAAATCATGTGAATATATAATTTTTTGGAACGTTTTTATTTGTTTTTTTAGATGGAAAACAAAAATATCCAATCACATGGAATCATTCTAACTTCAGTCATAAACAGTTCTGCTTTCTCTTCCATGGCTTCATCGCGTACATTTTTTTTATTTTTTTTCAAAAGAATGGCATGATGCTAAGATACAAGCCCCCAACCACAGCCACCTTTAATATGCATGACCACTTATCCCGTGCTGCGAGACAGATGAACTCAGGCGCGCTCGAACCCGTGACCCCAGGGGATTCAAGCCGACAACGCGGCTGCCAATCAAAGAGTCATGACTTCATCGAGTAAAGAATGTCTGAGACTCAGCCATCTGATGTTGGCCCTTGTTTAGAGAACTATAGAAGCGAGAGGAGGTTGAGGAAATTAATAAAAAAAATGAAAGCAGTTGAAAAAACTATCGTATGTGATAGAGAAAAGGAAGCCCAGAAGTAGGGAATTTATAGTTAGAAGTGAAGGAATTGGGGTTCTTGGCTCTTCCTCAACGAGTTCATGTCGAGGGTCTTCTATGTAGACATCTGGGAGAGCTCCAACATCATTTTGTGGTGTTGGGATGTATTGGCTTTTTAAGTATGATATTTCATTGTGGTTCGAACCTGATGTCGTAAGCATCGCTCCGACGTGAAATTGGGGAACAAAAGGCATTCAAAGGTTACTTTTGACATTTCTACTTATGAGCCAAATGAAAGGAGGAAGTTGTGAAGATTTCACGATCTGAAATTACAAAAAAATAACAGTTTGTTCAAATAACTTTCGGCTACATTTCTATATCAAACAGATGTGATGCATTTTGTTGGCATTTTTTGAATCAGAACAAAACTGTACCGCCCTCTCAAACAAAACCTATAGAAAGTGTGGGCTATTGGAAGAAAGAATCTTATCAGACCCCATAAACAAGATAAATAAAAGGAAGCAATAAAAAGAAAACAAGATAAAAAATGTAAGAAGAGTTCAAAAAAAAAAATTAAATATCAAAGATGTGGCGTCATCTAGGCTAAAAAGGCAGAGTTCATGGTATCAGAGACACTATACAAACAGATAGAGGCATCATCGGTAGCAGCTAAAGCTATAAAATCCAAATCCAACAAAGTGTGGTATCTTTTTTCGAAGAGGCCAGCAGAAACACCTGAAATCATTTAATTGGTTGAGCCTTTTCTTTAAGTTGTATACTTCATCGCAGCTCATAAAAAAAAAAAAACCCAAAGCAAAAAATGTGAATTCCATCCTAAAAACAAATCAGGTTGAAGTCCATCTGTTGAGGTCTACTCCATATACAAAAACGCTCAAAGATGATAATCCAAGTTCAAAATGCACCTTTTATCACTCCAGAAGGAAGATAAAGAAGCATTTAGGTGCAGAAAAGAAATAAAGGTTACAAAAAGAAATCATTTTTGAGCCAAATATAATTAGGTCCAACCTCTCTTATATGTATTTTCGTAATGGGCTGTATACAATCCATGGGAGTGTTCTGTCAGGAGGGAAGATTCCAACAACTATCTTAAATAACATCAATATTCTTGATTTTTTTTAGTTCAATTGAACCAAGAGTAATCTTGTTTCCATACCTCTCAAGCAGGGAAAAAGCTCTCTTAACCAAGAATAAAAAAGAAGAAGAGCTTACTATCTTTATTAACAAGAAAAGTAAGACATTCTTTAATTCTAGTTGTAATATGCAAAAATCCCTTCCAAAAGAATTATCCTTTTGTACCAAAGGGATCTAATCTTAAAACCACAACAATTGGAAAGATTAGAATTTCCATTATAAAATTTTCAAATGACTTTTGCTTTGCATATGAAATTAATAGTTTCTAGATTAGAAAGGCCCAATCCACCAAAAAGGCCTAAGCATAGTGCAATACCGGTCAATAGTATATGTTGTTCTAAAAGAGCTGTGGTGATGAAGGAAACTGTTCATTAAAGGAGAAAAATATGCTTTTTAATAATCTTAAAAATGCAAGTAGATTCAAACCAGTAAATCAAAAAATTCCAAATTTTAGATTTAATAAGTTGAAGGCTACTTAAGAAGCTTAATAGTTTTTGCTTCCATCCACTCAAATAGTGGTTGACCATCTCCAAAAGGTTATGGCAAGTTATACTACTAGTTTTAGAGGAATTTTAAATAATCCCTAAGTAGTGCCATGGGAGTCTTTCTTTCCTGGAATTCTAGGATACTGCTGCATTAATATTTAAGAGCATCAGTAATTGATTTAGAGAACTGAATAGTGGACTTATTATGGTTGATTCAAAGATAAGAAAATTCATAAAATGTATTTAAAGTATGGGCCAAGCAAGTAGCTTCAATGGTAGAGGCTTTGCCAAACAAGAGAAGGTCATTTGCATAGATGAGTCGCCTTGCCTTTAGGGGTGAATGCAAGTGCTGAGAAGGAGAATGCTCCTGCTTTGGCTAAGTAGAAATATAATCTCAAAACTCAGTCTTACTTCTTTAGAGCCTGAAGATCTTGACAACATTTCCTTTCTTCACAAAATGTTGAATACTTAATGGTCAAAGTTCAAACATAAAATCTAATTTAACCTCGTTTTAGAATTATGTAAATTCAAATAAAGGCATTCTTAAGGAACACTCGCCATGAAAAGTATCTTTGTTGAGGAAGATAAGAAATTTATTTTGTTAGAGGGGCAAATCAATTTAATTGGGAATCATTCCCTTATATTATTTTTATAAGTTGTAAATTTTTGGAAGTATCTAAGTAAAACCATTCCCTACCTCCAGGTAAGTCCCTTCTACAATAACTTTTAAAGAATGAGTTTTCGTGATGTAATGTTTGATCACGCGAAATTTTTTTTAGTGAACTATAACATAAAAGTCATCTTTGAAAATAAACAATCATTTCAGAAAGAATATTTCTACTAATTAGTGAAAAATTCAAAATAATCTTAAATAAATAGGAATTTGCTTATTAAACTAATTTTAAATATAATACTTCTTAAAATGATTGTTCTAAATATAAATTATTTTTATTTAATATAGAGGTGTAATTTCTCAACACGCTTAGGAATAAATAGCTATAGCAAACTCTGATGACTCCCTCACTCTTCCTCCTTCAGAAGTCATTAAGTTTTTATTTCAAACTCTGAGCAACCTATCTGCACTACACCCAAGTGGACTCATGACTATAAAAATCTTGAAGAATTAATTCAATGGATGAACTTTTCAAGTAAAAATCAAGTACAATGTCCTTTAAATGGTTCCTAAATTTTAAAATGTAGAGTAAGACTAACCACCACCAATAAAAGAAAAAAAAATGTGTATCTACAATGTGCTTACTAAAAAAAAATGTAGGGCAAGATACATCTTTAAATCACTTGTTCTTATAACTGATGACTATGAGTCTGTTTGGGGTAGTTGTAACTTATTAAAAAGTAATCGTGAAACTGCTAAATAATAATCTGTTACTCAAAAAATTGTGATGACTATTACAATTTTTTTCAAAGTCAAAATGCTGCTAGAAAGCTGTCACCGCATCTAGTTGAGAGTACTGAGAAAATGCAGATTTCAGCGGCAACTTTTTGAAAAAACTATCAAAACACAGTTTACCCAAACAGACAAAACTATGGTATGGCGCCGCACCGCCACAACATCGCTGCGTCAAACGGACCCTACATGCTTATATGGGTTAACACTATGATGTCTTATCGCCCCATACAATAATAATTTGAGTTTTTGTATGTTTTACTCCCCGCATAACTCAATTTCAACCTTGAATGTATTTAACAAAGAAATAATAATGAACTCGCACTATGATAAAATAATTTTCTATGATAATGTATTGTCAACTGGCTTTTATTTTCATAGAAATAAATATGTTTTATATTTACTTTCACCTCAAATTTAAACTAACATAAAACATATGACATGGAACGGGATATAGGACCCAAGCTTCCTGATAATGACTCCAGCCTCATGATTTATACATTTTAAATGTTTCGTAATCTAAAAAGATTATTAACAATTAAATACAAAGAGAAAAATAAAATAATTCTTGAACTTCGAAGTTCATAATAATTTCATGTCGGGGAATCGATAGAGATGAAGTGATTCCGACGAGTTAGCAATTGAGCAAAGCCATTGAGGGAGATTAACAAGCTGATGCAGTACTCAACGTGGGAGGAGCTACACTTAAGTGAGTCGCTGAAGGAAAGAGTGTAATTTTATGTGGGAGAAGCTACTCTTAAGGCTAATAGATTAAGATCATTTTTTATACAATATGCCCAAGTATTTTTAGGTCTTCGCTGCTTGCAAGTCCTCTCTGGTATGGTGTTCGATTCCCCCCGAGTGTAAGGAGTGGCACTCGAATTTTTAGGTGTATGAGGGATGACCAGTGCTTGTATAATAGCCTCCGGACATTCCTTTTTAACATACACACCCACACACGTGTCGTCAGTCGTGACTTGTTGGTAGAACAGTCTCTTTGAAGGTCGTAAGTCTCCTCAGGTCACTGGTTAAAATCCTTCTCTAGCTTGTTTGCTGGTAGTGAGGGTGTTCCTCGAATAGTTAGGCTCGTGAGGGTGATTGGGGGATCGTATAATAGCCTCCGACGACTCTTTTAAAAAAATATATAAAATAAAAACACACACACCACACACCACTCAATCTTATATTTTACACATCCAATACCTAAACTTTACTAGTTATACATATCAAACAAATTTATCATATTATATAATAAATAGTATTATTTTCCCTTAGAAAAATGAAATGCACCTTTTCATGCATATAATTGTAAAAATTGATTAAGAGCCTCTTTATGATTGCTACAATTATTTAAAAATATTATTGTAAAACTGGTAGAGAAATTAAATTCTTATAAAATTGTAGTGGGAATTAGGAATATTTATTTTTACCAAAAAATCAGATAGTCGCTCTTTAACAGGACAGATTAAAAAATTCAAATTTTCAGCAGCCATCCTAAACAGACTCTAAGGGTTTGTTTGGGCAGTTTATAAGTGTGGGCGGCATGCTGGTTCGCGCATTTCGCCAGCTTATTCGAAACTGCGTTTGAGTTTTTACACTAAACATAGAGCAGCTTATCCTGAAACGCACAAGCTACCCCAAACGAACCATAAGTATTTGATATACAAATAAATAGGAATTAATTAAGTGGTGTGCATGTAAATCTTCCGAAAGACAATTGAACTTCAAAGACCTTTTCACCGCTCTGCATTGTTTTGCATCATTTGTTTCCTCTGCGGTGTAGGGTCTACAGCTCCTCCATTACTGCTCAGTAGTCTACATCTTCTTCCTCCAACCTGAATGGAATTAATTCTATATATTTTCATGCTTTATGATTCTCATAGAAATCATCGATTTGATGGAGTTGATGAGTCTGCCAACTGTCTGTCAATTGTGAAGAGTAGAGAATCTATTCCCTTCTTCTTCTTCTTGTCCTGTTCTACTTGGAAACTGGAAGCTCCATACAAGCCATGGAAACTTAAACTGTTTCCACATTTTAAAATTTTAACCTTCAGAGTTCGCTGTCATGTCCTCCGGTGTTTATGCTTAAGAGAAGCAGACAAGATGAAGCGCTTTTGCTTCGCTTCATGTCTATTTATTTGATCGTGATTCTTCCAGTCTTTTTGTTTTGTTCGATCATTATTATTATTATTATTTATGTTACGTGGAGTTTTCTTCTTTAATTTATTTGTAATTAGTTTCGGGTTTCACAAATGGAGAAAAAAATGTTGGGTAAAAGTTTTCAATGCTTAATTTTGTATCTATTAGGTTTCGAATGATAAAACTGCGACAAAATATTCTGCCCGGATACCGTACATCTGGACGGCCACATCGGGCACCACGTCACCATACGCCTCATCGGCAGGTCATGTGACGACTGGTGATTGGTCATACAGAAGTGCATATGTCTAGACGAAATATTCTTTTAGGAAGAGAAACTGCGTATACATGCCGCTGTTGTCCGTAACCTAATATTTTTTTCGCAACATTGATATGTTATTTGAAATGATAAAAATATTATTATTTTAGTTAATAAGAAAAAATTATCTTGAAAATTTATTGTTCAATATTTGAAAAATTATAATGGAGAAGCACATTTACAATGTTGTTATATTCATTGTTGCTATATGGGTAGGCTATTTAAAAATAAAATAAATTAAAAATAGTAGGAAAAAATAAGTTATATTTAGGCTTTGAAAGAAAGGGCAGAAATCTAATATCTATACTTAAATCGTCTTGTTTGGAAATTAAATAAAATCATCATCATTTTTAATTGATGCATTTCTTTTTACAAATAAAATATGAAAATTTAAAGTTTTGAAAAAAAAGAAAAAAAAATTAAATTAAATATTACAGAGAACGCCTCAGTGTACAATTTCTTTTGTAGTATCTAAAGTGCAAAACAATACGAAATATAAAATTACACAACAAGCAAACAATCAGGCATAGTGCAATTTCTGTGGTTCTACGCAATTGCACATGCATGCACGGGGAGGGGTTATTCCAATATCAACAAGTGAGGAGAGAGAGAGAAAATAATGACCAAAATAAGATTAAAACTCTACTCTTAATTATTAGCCTCAATTCATTCTATAAATAAGTGAGGATTAAGACATATAAATTTGAAATATTATGCAATATAGAATATTTCATGTAATTAAATATCTTCTAATTATGCTACTTAATATCAATCTTGCTTATATAGAAAATATCTTGTAATAAAATGTCATCTAATTAGATTGTTACATAATATCAATTTTCTTAATGTACACACTTTCTAATATGCAACTATTAGAGTTAATTTTTTTCCATAATAATCTCCTCCTCATCTCTCACTTTCAAATAAGTGGTAGACGACCAAAATGAGCTCCAATACTAAAACGAATGCACCATGATGGTTGCCTATGTACCCCTCATCTTAAAGGGATCAAGCCTTGAGTAGTTCTTAAAAATGATCTAGTGAGTAATTAATTATGAGTTCAAATGTTCAACAAATTCTTATATTTGGTGAACTTTTGGACTGGTAATACCTTCAACAAAACATTGTCATCATCAATCAAGTTTCAAACAAAGTGGTATATCAATTTATTTGATTGGAGCATGTTGAATTTGAATTATGACAAAAAATATTGCACTTTTACTATTACATAAGATCACCTGAGACTTCTAATAAACTCCCAAATCATCCAATATGCATTGTATTCATTTCACTTTCTTCATCATCTCTACGATTGCCATGTACTATGTATCTGTAGGAAGAAAAAAAAAACAACTGTTGAATGAAAAAATGTTGATAACTATGCATCTAAATCTTCCTCGTCACACCTCTTCATAATAAGGTTGGCTTTCTCCTCAAAGAAAACTACATTTTCATTCTCTTTTAACTTCAGACAATCTTTCTTTTAATGGTCAATCTCTAAATAGAAACCGACTAATTTTTCACTAGATTGCGTCTATGAGACTTGCCCTGCTTTTGAGAAATATTGTCGTTGCCCCCTTCTTTGCCCAATTCTTCTTCTTATCATATTTGTCATGCTAGAGTCTAAGTGCTTAAAGTAGCAAATGAATCAAAGTACTCAAGCTATTTGTAGCTTGATTTGTTTAATATGCTGCTTCATAATCATTATTTAACCGACTGAGCAGGCATTAACATCGTCATATGTTTGCTGTAATTTTTAATATTTATTATATTGATTGAAAATAAAATAAGGAATTCATAGCATTAAAAAAAATTTCTACAGAAAGTGAAGGCTGTAAATAATATTAATGTCTTTTTATATTATATATACAAAAATGGGTAGTTAGAAGACTATTTGTCCGATTTGAATATTTAACGAGGCTATCAGACAGTTTGGTGCAGCTGCAATTTAATAAAAAAAAAAACAGGCACGAAACTGCTGAATAATAATCTGATGTGTGACTGAAATAATTTTTATTTTTAAGTAAGACCGCAATTAAAAAGCTGCCACCGAATCTAGCAGGAGTGGTGAGAAAACACAAGTTTCAGCAGTAGTATTTTAAAAAAGCTGTCAAAACACAGTTTATCTAAACAAATAAAACTACGGTGCAGTGCCGCACCGTCGCCCCAAAGATACCCTAAATGTAATTAGGAGAATACTAACTTACCACAAATGGTGAAAGAAGAAAACCCCTCAAATCCTCAAATGATATGATATAAAACATTTACAAATATGGCATATTTAATTCACCAATTATGGTTATTTTCCTTAAACCTTGTCATTTTTTATTGGGAATGACACTAACTAAAATGTAATTTTGATGCTTTTCTTAACAATATTTTTTAATTTTTATACAATTAAAGTTATCTCAAAGCAACAAAACTTGTAATTTTATATTCATTTTGTCAAATCTATACCCTGCTCAAATGACCAGAATGCTATAATATTTGTGATTAAGGATGGTTATTGAACATAATTTATACAATTATAGTTAACAATGTCTGTCAAACTATAACAGTCATACTTATTAAATTGTGGGACAATAACGTCAAATATTATGGTTAATAAAATCATATTTAACATATTAAAAAATATCATTAAAACAAAATTTTTGTCATACATATATATATATATATATATATGTACCCTTCAAATTTGCTATAGTTTATGGAGCTGTTCTGCTACGTAGATTATAGTAATTAATTAGTGGTTTCCTACCATCTGGATTACACTTAGAAATGTGTCTCCTGTTCATTATATTCCACTCAATTTCCTTCGAATCTTCACCTAAACTATTTGCCTTTGCATTTTGGATTTATTTGAGCTATAGTTAGCTTAAAATAATTTATTATTTTGACCAATTATTTATTTATTTTTTACTCTTTTATATTACAATAAAATCATTGAGTCACTACTCCATTGACCAGGTTAAACTGAGTGATGAAATATTGTATTTTTCAATAAAATTTTAAAATATATATATATATAGTTATTTATTTAAATGAGAATAATATTTCTTTTTTTTGATAAAATAAGATTATTATTAGTAAGCCAAATGTATTAAAATAAAATGCTCAATGATTAAGAAGGGGTGAGGTACTTAAATAATAGTTAATGGAATTAATAAAAAAAGGAGGTACATTTAATTAAATGAGACTATTTTTTGTTTTGTTGTAGTTATTTAATCACTCTCCAGTTTTCAGGTGTCAAAAGCTTCTTCATCTTCATGTTGCAGTTGACTTGTTTGGTTGCAAATCTATGAGTAAAGGTTCATTGTCAATAATAATAATAAGATTTACATGCATGCCACTCATTTCTTATGTATTTACATAACCAACACTAAACATCAATTCTTACATGAAATGAGGAAAGAAACAATTGAAGCAACACATGATGTTAGAGAACAAACATCTACAAACATCATTTGCAATTATTGAAAAATTTCATTTGTAATTGTTACATAATTCCTATTGCACCTGATTTGTATGAACATAAGTGAACCTAAGTTTAGAGGTTTCAAGGAAGTTGTTATGCCACGATGGAATTGGAGGTGGCAGAGAAGTCATTTATTTGCCATATTGAAGGAGAAATTCTAGCTCAGTGGTGTCGATGCACCTCTCTCGAATAATTTCCACCCAAAGTTATTAATTAATTAATTCAATATCATGGTCATACAAGTTCTTGATTTCATCAAATTTATAATCAAATTGAGGATTTAGGCAAGACAAACCCAACGACTCTAAAAGTAGTTTAATCCAGGTCTATTCATGCCTAGATCAAGCCGTTAAAGCACAATTAGAGACATTATATCATCAGTTAAATAGTCAAATGAACTCTAAATTTGAAATATTTATAGTCAAATTGAGCATCTCAATGTGAGAAATCAAACGAGCCTAAGAACACTCAATTCTAAGGTACCTAAGTCACCAAATTCTTTTTAAAAAAGACATGATCAAGGGAATATTAATCAACTTGGACCGTCATATCGGATTGTGAAAGAAGTTATGCGCCTAAAGACCAAAATGCCCTCCCCAAAAAGCTGAAGGCAGTTCCCCTCTCTTCTTTTGGAGGAGATGACGAGAACAGGAGAATGATACGTGCTATTCCAGAGCCGGATATCAAGAGAAGTCTTGATGAGCACCCGCCTCTGTAGTTGCTGGCCTTCGTAGCTGTCGTTCCCCATCCGCCAATGCACACCGTCACCACCTGTCGTTGCCGACTACCGGCTATCCAAGATCACAACTTAAAGCCATTATAGTTAAATTATGCTTGTTGTTAAATTTTCTAACACTTGTATTTTTCAAGCTATAAAAAGACGAACAAAATTTTCATTGGAAGATTATACCCTGTTTTCCTTTCGTGCCCTATTTTTACAAACACACCGTCAATTATTTTGACCAAGTTAGGCTCTGTGTGTTTTTCTCACTACATCTTTCCTATGTAGCTATATTTTCTTATTTGTGTTTGTGCTGAATTTTCGTAAAAAGCTTAGATGATAAATCACTACTCCATCACTGTAAATTTTTTGACTTACAAAGAGCACAAATAACCCTTCATTGGATCTTGTTTGCTTCTTTTTAAGTAGCTCACGCTCTATGTAATTTAAATATGTCAATTTCGAGCCGAACATAAATAAAAATATGTAAAACAAGCCGAACTTGAACACAACCTGATCGACCGACACGGTTTACTTTCTTGATTCGTACCCATAATTCCATCGAATTTTTGTCTCCTTCTCTCAAGCCTTTATCGGGTTCTGTAATCTTCATCATTTTTTTTTCCACCAATATCATTTTAAGTCTCATTGCATTACCATTAAATTATGCTTTATTATGAAATTAGAGACCAAATTCTCTCCTATATATCGGATAAACATTATATAGACATTTCTTCCTAAGATTTACCATAAGCATTTTAGATCTTCACGGACGTTTCCCAACTGAGATGTTACATTGTCTTAATTCTTTCTCCCATCCAAAATAATCTCCTGTCAAAATTGTTCTGATGAAAGCATTTGGCAAAGCCATTCATTTTTTTTTTCTTCATGACATAATGACGCTATGGGTTTCCCTACCAGCTTCATTGCATGGATTGAAGCTTACACTTCTCAAGTTCCCTTTTATATTATTATCAACAAGGACATCAAATGATATACTTCTTATCATCTATTAATCATTGTAAACCTAAAATTGTTGACTGCTCCAAACTTTGAAATTGCTTTCTTTTGTTGGCAGGTTCCAACATGTTAGATCTACAATTTCAAACTAAATCTTATATTGGCTCAAATGTACCATTGCCCCAAAAGGTCTAATTAATAGAAAGATTTATTTTGTCATAAACAATGTCTTACATCACAATGGGTGGGTTCACATATTGCATACTATTGCTTTGGATACTGCTGCCAAACCTAAAGGTTATGGTGGCCTTTGTCTTTCTAACTTTGGCACTATTAATATCATATGCAAGGAGAATTCTATATGGAGAAATTACATTCTTGCTCCTTTCTGTACAATTGGAAACTTCAAAAACAATTTGGGTCTCTTTGGCATAAGAACAATTATAACTTTCATCTTTTCGGAAATATTTGAGTCAAACAACTATCACTTTGAGAAGGAATCTTCTTTTATAGATTAATAAAATAGCTATTTACTCTTCTTCTTCTTTTTTATTTGACCCTTGACTCAATGGTGCATCCCTTTTGGGGAAATTTGGCCATCAAATTTTGAATTACTTCTCATTTCCTATGTTTACTAAAGTTCACAACTTCCTATTACTCATTGTG
This sequence comes from Phalaenopsis aphrodite, assembly GCA_003013225.1. NCBI lineage: Eukaryota > Viridiplantae > Streptophyta > Magnoliopsida > Asparagales > Orchidaceae > Phalaenopsis > Phalaenopsis aphrodite. The sequence goes on from NEWO01000001.1 coordinate 4,658,425, forward strand.
CTAATAATCAATTTGTTGAACTGAACAACAATATTCCGATTGTTGATAATAGTCAAACTTGTTGCTTGGAAAGGTAGAAATAGTTTTTTCAACTAATATATCTACATTTAATCCAATGAAAGTTTTCTCGAGCTTGTTTGGTTCAAGGGGCACTTGTTCAAATTTGGTGTTTTTGTTTGGGAAATTTGGTTTGGTAGCATGAGAACTAAAGATGCTCTTATACTTAGGGGTCTAAATGTTAATCCCCAATGTGCCCTCTGTAAACCTTATACAAGAAAGTGTGTATTTTAATTCAAGTGGTAACTGATGGCCATACTTTTGATGTGATATTAAAGATTAAGTATTATGTATGTAAATATGAAAAATTAGGTATTGTTGTGAGATATGTACTTCTTGGCATATAAATGAGACGCAAAGAACACAAGCAAACACAGATCGTTTACGTGGTTCGATCCAACTGGATCTACGTCCATGGAAGGGAATCAATCAAATAGTTCACTAAGACAAAAGAAATAGAGTATACATAGCTTAAACATAGAGATGAGCCCTCATCTTCCTTCTGTGGCCTCACTCTCAAACGACACCTTGATACAAGGCCACAAGATGCTCTCCTCCTCTCTAACTCTCTAGTTATTCTCTCATCCTTTGTTGTAGCTTAAGATCTCTTCCCTTGCTCTCCTAAGCCTCACACCATCTCTATTTATAGAAGCAAGAAAGTGGTAGGTGGGAGGTAGGTGAGCGGTAGGTGAACAGTATGTGACATGTGGTAGGTGAGCGGTTCCACATTACAAAAGTGTCATTTTACCTTAGTTCAATAATTGAGGGTCAAAATAACAGGTATTAATATGTAAATATATTAGAATTATATGATATGTATATAAGTTGAACTTGCTATTAAATATCTATTTTATATAGATATGTTAAAAATTAAAACATGGGCTTTATAAGATCTACACAAAATGTTGAACTGAAATAAGTACATGGGAACCAGTGAATAGGTCGAAAAGATAATTCTTAAGCGAAAAAAACCTTGGCGAGAATGTTCTGCTGGAAATTTATTTATGAAAAAAATATCAATTTACAATTTTATTAAATAAGTGTACCATAAATTAAAAAGGAAAATTTAAACATATATCATCCAATTCCTGTGTATTTATATCTCTAATATCTAAACCTTTCTTCTTACAACACCAATATACCTTTCCAAGCATAGATGGGTAAATACATGTCCAAATTGAAGTTTAGGTGTTAGATATGTAAATACATAGAGCTTGGAAGATTTACATATAAATCTTCCATTAAGCAATTTTATATTTCATCCAAGCTAAAATATCTTCAAAGTCATTGAACTAACCTCTTAATTAAACTGGTACAATCTAATAATCAGCTTGTAGGAGCATATCTTTACGTGGGTTGGGCACATGAGCCTACATATATAGAAATATCGTATAAATTACGATCGTGTTCGTCACGTCGTCTATTTATTCTTAAATCGTTGGTCTAATCTAAACATCTATATAGTTGGAATGATATGGCCGTCGACTATAGTGGAAGCCATCTAGATATAGAACGTGTGATCTAAGACAAAGAACGATTTGGACATGCATGTACTTGGGAGCACCAATATGGGTTAAATATTAGGTCCGGACTTTGTATGAACGGAGTCTGGCTGCGATTGAGCTGGATTCGGTTTATATTGAGTCCGGATCTAATATCACCTCATAGTGGGAATGAGATTTTATATTCATAATTAAATAACTTCTTAACAAATAAGTTTATTTGGCAACATGATATAAATGTGTTGAGTTCAGAGAATGGTCTTGTACGCAAGAGTGATTTGTGCCACAAATTATTAAGGGAGTGTGAATGAGTTGAGCTTGAGGGAATTCAGTATAATTTGTTCGTGTTCAAATTATTTGATTTTTTTTTTTTTTAATATGACTTGTATTTGAAATAAGTTGTGAATATAATGTTCATATTTGGGTCAAAATTAGATCAATTTATTTTAAAAATGATAAATTTAATACTTTTTTTAAATATAGTATAATTAAAAGTTAAAATAAAATGTTATTATAATGATTATTACTTAATTTAATTTATTTGAGCTTAAATCAGTTAATTATGATCGAACAAAAGTTTGCTTGTGTTCAAAAATTCGCTATGAATCAATTTTTTGGTGCTTTATTATTTTTTTCCTTTCAGTTAGCAACTTTATGAATTCGCTATGAATCAAATTTTTTAGTAAATAAAAAGTTACTTGAACCTACAATTATTCATTACATAGAATTGGCTATTTATTTTCTTATAGTATTACATCACCAATAGAATAATAATGAATGCTCTCGCTTGCCATAATGGATACATGTTAAGATGACTAAACAACCCTAAAATTTGTTTGGCAAATTGAATTGATTTGAAACAAACTAAGTAGCAACCTTGTCAATCATGTTGGTGATACAATCAATTCTCGTGCTTTTTGTCCGCCTCAATAGCCCGTATAAGAAGATTGAGAGTTAGGACATTTCTAATTGTCTCATAGTCCCTCCCAAGCAAAGCTGACAGCCTTTCTCCTTATAACTACCAAGCCTCCACTACTCTTCACCTCACTCCTCCTTTAAAATAACCAATAAGTTTTAATATTATCTTAGCTTCTTATAATTAATAGAAGATTTGTTGTATAGAATGGTTGAATAAAATTTTGTTAGACATTCTTGGTTGAATTTAAATTAAATTAGGAGTCCTGCAACTCTTACTTCTAGATAAGCAGAAGTTATTCATAAACATACCCTTCTTTAATAGAGGCGCTATATTTGTAATTCATATAAAATTTTTAATTATTTGAAGAATTGCTAGTCTCGCCATTAATATTTTGTATTTCTTAAACATATGCTAGTACAATTCATTCTTTTTATTCATAATGAATTAGAGCTCTAATGAATAGCCTTATCTCTTTATTTATTGTTGCATGGAATCTTGTATTTTAGATTAATTTTTGTAGTTGTAGAATTTACTTTTCTTGCACTGTTCTATTTTTTTGTTAGAGTTGTTGAGAAATTTGGGCGAAGAAAAACAGCAACGACACAAATCCAGAAGAACACACAGAGATTTAACGAGGTTCGGTAAAGATGCCTATGACCACTGGAGCAGAGCAGCGAATTTCTTTCAATATTCAGAAAAGATATTATAGAAATCAGGGATAACACCTAGTGTTACATATCAGCCTATTTATAACCCTAGAAAACTCTGGAGTAAAATATGTAATTACCAAATTACCTCTGCACCTCACCCCCAACCCACATAAAGAAACTCCTCTGATTTGAACAGAATCTTCTGCTCCGCTCCAGAATCTGTCCCTGTAGGGTATATGAGCCATATCCAATAAATCTCCACCTTGGGGAATATCTAGCCCCTTATGAGAAATACGTCATGGAGTTTCTTACATACCAGAAGTGGGTTGGGCCACCATGCTTCTCTAGCAACTGCAAACATTCAACAAGTCCAAGCAATGCAAGAACCGTTGATAGTAACTGGCTTGGTGAACATATCAACTGCATTCTCATCAATATGAACCTTCTGCAACAATATCTCACCAGAAGCAATCAATTCTCTGATCTTATGATACCTGACATCAATGTACTTGGTTCTCGCATGGTTCACCTGGTTCTTAGCCAGATAAATAACACTTTAACTGTCACAATGCAACTGAACTCCACCTTGCTCAACGCCCAGTTCCTTTACTAGCCCAACAAGCCATAAGACTTCTTTTGCAGCTTCAACTACTGTCATGTACTCATCATTAGTTGTAGATAATTTCACAATAGACTGAAATATTGATTTCCAACATATAGGCCCTCCACCAAGAGTAATAACATACCAAGTTGTAGACCTTCTGCCATCCAAATCACCAACATAGTCATTATTAACGTACCCCAAAACTGAAGGATCAGTCTGCTGACCACCAAAAATAATTCCATGTCCTACAACACCTTTCATATACATGAAAATCCACTTGACTGCTTCCCAATGTCGTCTTCCAGGTTTAGCCATGTATTTGCAGACTTGACTAACAGCATGAGCTAAATCAGGACGAGTACATACCATTGCATATGTCAAGCTGCAAACTGCACTGACATATGAAACCTTTGTCATATCTTTGATTTTTGTATCTGTCTTAGGACACTGTTTTGAATAAAGCTTAAAATGATTTGCCAAAGGAGTGCTTACAAGCTTTGTTTTGCTCATCTCAAACATTTCCAACACTTTCTCAACATAGCCTCATTAACATAATTGTCTTGAGCCTCTGTCTCGATGAATCTCTATTCCAAGAATTTTCTTCGTAAGACCCAAGTCTTTCATGTCAAATTCTTGGCTCAATAAAGCTTTCAAACCACAGACATCATTCATATTCTTTGCAACAATCAGTATATCATCAATATACATTAACAGAAAAATAATAGAACGATCATCAAGGCTCTTCATATAAACACAACAATCATACTTACATCTCTTGTAGCCAATCTGAATCATGTAGGAGTCAAACCGCTTGTATCATTGTCTTGAAGACTGTTTCAACCTATATAACGATTTCTTTAACCTGCAAACCAGATGCTCTGTCCAAGTTGAGTTAACCCTTCTAGCTGCTCCATGTAGATCTGTTCCTCCAGATCACCAAGCAAGAAAACAGTTTTAACATCCATATGCTCCAAATGTAAATCTCAAATGACTACTAATGCAAGCGCTACCCTGATTGAAGTATGTCTGACCACAGGAGAAAAGATTTCATCATAATCTATCCCGTTCTGCTGTGAAAATCCCTTTGCTACCAGTCAAGCCTTGAACTTTTTCCCTTCTTTTTTTGATACTGCTGGTTTCCTTTTGTACACTCACTTGCAACCAATAGCCTTCTTTCCCTCAGGAAGCTGAATTAGCTCCCATGTGCAATTTTTCTGTAAATACTTCATCTCCTCAACCATTTCACCCATCCATTTCTCTTTATCCTGACTAGTGATAGCTCCTTGAAAAGTAGTTGGATCATCGCTGCTGATGAGAAGTGCACAAGAGACAAAGTCTTCATAACCCAATCTGCTAAGAGGCCTTATATTGGTGTGTCACTGTCTACTCTGGCTAGATTATAATTCTGCAGATCATCTGGAATGGAATTACTAGGTGTTAGATTTAAACCTTTAACTCTCACAGTTGTTTCTGGATGTTGTTCTAAATCCATATGCACTGCATTTGAACTGGAACTATTCCTCTGCACCTTATCTTGATTTTGTTGCAACATGGACTGTTCATAAAAAACTGCATATCTGCTGATCACCATCTTCATTGCAATCGGATCTTAAAACTTGTATCCTTTCACACCTTTTTTATAGCCCAGAAAGATGCATTTCTTGGATTTTGCATCAAGTTTTGATCTTTCATCTCCAGGTAAATGCACATAAGCATGACAACCAAAAATTTGTAAATGATCGAAATTAACTGGATTACCTGTCCGTACCTCTTCTACGATCTTGCCACCCAACGATGCCCGAGGTGATCTATTGATGAGATAACATGCCATATTCACAGCCTCTACCCAAAAACTCTTAGGAAGCCCTGCATTCAGTCTCAAGCATCTTGCCCTTTCAGTTAAAGACTTATTCATCCTTTCTGCCACACCATTCTGCTATGGTGTCTTGCGCATTGAAAAATGCCTTTGAATCCCATGCTCCTCATAGAACTTCTGAAACTAAGAATCTGTGTACTCTGTGTCATTACCTGACCTCAAATATTTGATCTTTCTGCCAGTTTGGTTCTCCACCTCAGCTTTCCATAGCTTGAATTTAGAGAAGACTTCATATTTCTGCTTCAATAAATACACACAAACTTTCCTAGAGAAATCATCAATAAAGGTAACAAAAACTAAGATCCTCCCAATGATGATTCCCGAGTAGGGCCCCATACATCGAAATGCATATAGTCATGAATCCCTTCAATTCTATGTTTTCCATTCATAAAATTGACTCTAGTATGTTTTCCAAGAACACAGAACTTACAAAGATCAATCTTACAGCTTTTAACACCATGCAACAAGTTTCTTCTATGCAATTTCGTCATCCCATGTTCACTGAGACGATCCAGACGTATATGTCATAGATTTGTATTATTATCATCTGACTCCACAAAATGAACTCCACCTACAACTGTACTCCCCATCAGTTTATGGATATTGTCTGTAGTTAACTTTCCTTTCATCACCGTCAGCACACCTTTAATAATTCTGATGGTTTCCCTATCCTCATCTGCCTTAGGAATAAAATCATTTTTGTGTAGAGTGCCCAAGGAAATCAAATTCTTCTTCAGATCTGAAATATGTCTGACATCACATAATGTTATAACAGTGTCATTATACATCTGAATTTTGACTTCACCAATACCAATAATATTGCAACAACTATCATCACCTAGATAAACTGAACCAGAATTAGTTGACATGTATGAAGTAAACCACTCCCTATTAATAAGAGCATTCTGAATCAAGAATCTATGCATCCGTGAACTGAGTTGATGAAACTGCAATTTGAATTGTCAGTTTGCACCACATTTACCGACTTCGATGATGCATCACCTTTCTCCTCAGTCTGCTTCTTCAACTTTGGACAATCTCTCTTTATATGACATGACTCCTTGCAATTGTAGCAATGAATTGTCTTTTTGCCTTTCGACTTGGATCTGAAATTTTGCCTTTTAGAACCCTCCTTCTCTTTCTTCCTTCCACGATCCTGCTTACCCTTAACATATAAACTGTAGGCATGAGAGATTTCCCCTGCATTCTGCTTCTGCTGGTTGTGAGTCAATAATGTTGCAGTAATCTCGTTAACTTTGATAGTTTCTTTCTCATATGTAAGAGTAGTCACCAGGTTTTCATAGGAAGAAGGCAATGAACACAACAAAATCATTGCTCGATCTTCATCCTCAATATTCACATCAAGTCGTGACAGGTCTGTGATTATTTGATTGAAACCATTAACATGCTGCACCAGATCAGAGCCTTCTTGCATCTTCAGCCCATACAACTTTTGCTTCAGATATAATTTATTCGTCAGAGATTTAGCCATAAACTAAGTTTTCAATTTCTTTCATATATCTCCTGGAGATTTTATATTCATCACCGGATACAAACTTCATCTGCCAGACATAGGCGTATAGTTGTCACCGCTCGTTGTTGCAATTCTTCTCAATCTTCATCCTCCATGACATTTGGTTTTGCTGCCCGAAAAGCTTTCAAGATTCCCTATTAAATCAACAGATCTTTTACTCTTGTTTTCCACGATCCATAGTTATCAGTTCCATCGAACTTCACCACCTTAAATTTTACACCAGAAAATGTCTTTTGAAAATAACTCCTGCAACAAATTCTTCTGCAAATTCCTTGCTGAGAATCTTTCTAAAAAAAAGATTGAGAAAAAATTCCCTTAAGTAAGTTTTCTTAATTAAGTTTTTCAAAAAAGCAAAAAAGTTTTTTTTTTTTTGTTGAAAAGAAAAGATTGAAATATTTTCTTAATTAAGCTTCCTTAATTAAGTCCTCATTAATTAAAATATTTCCTTTTAATTAATAAATTTAAAAAACTTTCCTCTTTTCCGCAGCCTCCAACAAAGAAAATCTTAATTAAAAAAATCTTAATTAAGTTTACTTAATTAAATATTTTCTTTAATTAAACATTTCCTTTCTCTAGAGATTCCCTGCCTTCCAATTCTTCAAGCAAAATAAATAATTTCTTCTTTGCTGAAATTTTCCTTCTATTTCCTCTCCGCCTTCAGCAAAAGAAATATCGTCTCGATTTAAATTGAATTACAATTGAATATTAGGATGACTATTGTGTCACATATTAGTGAGACCTGATTGAACTCGATATGTTAGCCCAAGTATAAGCAAAATTCATTTTAATTTATTAAACGTTTGAACATAGATATTACCATATCAAACATTCTTTCAGAGCATATATATGACATAATACGATCTAGGCACTGCATTATCATTAAAACATAATGATGATTTTGCTAACATTTATTTCTTCATAACATATACAGTAAATCAATTTTTTAGTTTAGTTTGGATAATTTTTCTCATCCACTTATTTTCTATCATTTTATTTCACTTTAATATTATCCTATTTATTGTTAAACTGTTTTTATATGCTTCATTAATTGAGATTACAATATTTTTTTTTTTTTGCTCGTTTTTATTATTTATATTATCTGTATGTAATTTTTCCCCCTTTTAAGTATAGTATAGTATATATATATATATATATATATATATATATATATATATATATATATATATATATATATATATATATATATATATATATATATATATAT
>NEWO01000001.1:4690869-4706033 GCA_003013225.1 Phalaenopsis aphrodite
AGAGTTTTTGGTGGTTGTGGCTTGGGAATTGATGTGAATACGTATAAATTGGGCGGTTGTGACTTGGGCAAAATTATTAATTGTTGTTGTTCCTTATTCAGCTTTTTCTAATTGGGAAAAAGTATTTAAAAAGTTGCTTCCTAAAATGTACATAGTTGTAAATGTTGGAAATTGTGCTAGCAGAGAGGATGTGATGTGGCTTGGGTGGCTATGGCTTGGGGTTGTGGATGTGGCTTGAGGTGGCTGTGGCGTGGGGTTGTGGATGTGGCTTGAAGTGGTTTTGGCTTAGGGAGCTTGGTGGGAGGGTTTTTTGGAGGATTGACTTGGTGGTCATGTGTTGTTTGTTATTATTCATGTTGTTTCAACTTCCTGGGATATTTATGTTGGTGTGTTGTTTTAATAATATTGTGGATATTTCATATGCTTGGGAGAATTTTCTATTATTACTATTATTCCAATATTTATGTTATTTTTGCTTCAACAATGGTCATTATGTTATTTATTATGTTATTTGTGTTGCTTGGGACATGGTTGTATCTAATTTATTAATGCATTCGTGTCAACTAGTACAATATACATCTAGTACGCTTGGTACAAGGTTAAAAAAATTAATATTATCATTTTTTAAAATGTAATTTTCATATATTTTTTCCCTTTTTTAAAACACTTGGTACTCAATGTCATGTGGTATGTGTATTTTATTTTTTCTACTGTTGTGAAGTAGTTTTTTTTCTTCTCAAGTATCAAATAAATTCTATAATAGTTTTATTATAAACAAATTTACTGCATAGGGGCAGGATGATCATTTATCCAGAAACAGCTGTCACACAGGTGTTTTCAGACTTTAAAAATCAAACAGGCAGTTAGTTTTCCCGCATCAGCTTCTTGGGGTAGCTACTGCAAACCAGCTTATTAGATAAGTTGCAGGTGCCTTAAATAGACCATAAGGGGCTATTTGGTTGCAAGTAGGATTTAGATTGAATAAGATTTAATAAATCCTGCAAATCCAGATTTATCAAATCCTAAGATGGTTAAATCCTGAAAAATTAGTTGATATGTTAGTAGATATAATTGATGGTATCTAGAAATTAGGAGGTCAGTGGGTTAGGGTTGTAAATTTAGCTCGAACAGAGATAATGGCTCAAAAATTGACTCAAAGTTTGAAACATACATGAAACTCAGATCAAAATAAACACGCCAAGCTATGAGCCAAAGCTTTGGATCGAATTTCTGTTGAGCCTACCATAGGGGCAAGATGATCATTTAAACATACATTAATACCAAGATCAGCACATAAGATGATCTTGGTGGCAAGAACTAGGAGCATGTCAATCAAATTAGTTATATCCCGACATACTTTGATTTGTATGTGGTCTAGGTTATATTATGTAAAGTCCATATGTTAAGAACTAGGGCTAGATTTCCTTAAAAATAAAATGTGAAAAATTCAATATTGATAAAATCACTCTCTTTATAAAAACAAGACTATTTATTTATCATCTTTTTTTTAATAAATAGTATAAGCTATCATACAAATTAATAAAAAAAAGAAAATTATTGTCATGATTCTACCTATAAGATAATATCTAATTGTCATAAATAATATAATAATATATAATTTATAATGTAAAATGAAACTATTCTAATAGCTTAATATGGTGGTTAGTGTTGTTAGATCGGACAAGATATTGCATATCTTAGATAGTTTTTTTGCATTTTAATCCTTTTATAAATTATTCAAAATGAGAAGAAGTTTTGGGCATCGCCACAATAAAAATAATTCAGCAAGTTCATTAGTTCCATACACATATTTGTTTACTATATGTATCATGTTTTCAATGGCACGATTTATCTATTTATTAGATGATATTTCCATAGACGACTCGGTGACAACCTTCAATTAACATTATATTCTAAGAATTTGAGAACTATGAAAACAATAACTTATTTGCAATCTCATGTCATATATCTGATTCACTTAATGATGTCTCGAGTTCTCAAAACCACAATCATAATCGACTCCCAACGAGCTCAAATTGATACCTTGTAAAATTCTCCCAAGAGGCTCCATCAACGTGATTTGGGATCAGCTTTATGTGAACTCAAAACTCCAAATCAAAGATAGAGTACAATTACAAAGGAGTGCATTAATTACCCACTAATCGGTATCATAAAAAAGATATTAAAAAAACCATCAATCCACTACACTTTAAAGAAAGAAATATGATCCACAATATCAACCATCTGAAAGAGAAAAAAAAAATGATCATATAAACATAAAACAGAAAACGGTTCGGCCCAAGAGTAAAATCTGAACATCATCAAATAGGACGTCATCATATCCGTCCCACGCATCCTCAAACATAGGCTACGAAATAAGTTGTAACATCTAAAACTTATCGTAAAAATAGCATCCTTGTCTCCAACTCCATCACTTGTATACAATAAGTAAAATCACCAAGCAAAACAATGTAATGATGCAAATTACAATGGCAATAATCTTTCCCGGATCATCAAAACCAAAATAACAAATCCAATAAACCCTAAATCACCTTCATATTATTATGCTCTTTTTCAGATCCGGCTCTGAATTCCATACAAAAGATTCCGAATTTCCGGTCCCTCTGCTCTTCCCCACCCCCCATCTTTCTCCTTTTTCAGCTCCGACACGTAACTTCAATACCGTATCTGACGCCTCCTGAGGTGGGGCCCACTCAGCCCGCAATTCATTCCACTCTGAAAAAGCAATCCACGTGTCGACGTCACAAGTCCTATTGTGGTCCACGACGCCGGCGTGAGGACGTCACGCCGCTCGTGAGCTCCCTGCCGGCCCCACACAAACGTGTCAGCACAACACCGGCTGCGGCTGTCGCTGTCCCGCCGGCACAGTCCCGTTCTGTCTGCTCGCTGGAGCATTGTAGGTACGATGGTCGCGGACTCGCGGCGTACTGAACCGCCAAAATGATGGGATGGGATACGATAGGGGGGCGTGATCCTGCGAGTGACGGGATCACTGCTAACTCTGCCGTTTTATTTAGAAATTTAAGTACCACAAGATTCTATGTATTTACATATTTAAGGTATATTTGTAATTTTAATATTTTGATGTCATAAATTTGTAAATGAAAAGATGTATTTTTTTTATATTTTTCAGAAGTTAATAATGAAGATAAATTTTAGATAAAGTTAAGATTTTCAATGTTATAGACAAAATAAAGAAAGTAATGGTGTTAGATTTGTAAATGTATGAAATTGTGTGTATGTAAATGCCTTTTTTTTATCTAAAGGGTTTTTTTTTTTGTATGGGGAGGGGACATTTTCATATATGCTTCCCAATTCCTATGAATTTACATATCTAACACCTTTTTTTTTTAACATTTATACCACCTAAATATTTCAAATCATCAAGTCAAAAACGCCACTATTTCACTTTTAAAAAGCAAAATATATTTTTTCATCCATATGTAAGATGACATGTATGTAAAAATTGAAGCTTAGGGGTTAGATATGTAAATATATAAGAGCTGAGTGGTATGTATGTAAATCTTGCTTTTCTTAAAACATGTGGAGAAGTTAAGTATAATTAAATGAAAATAAATTTTTAAAAACAAATTAAAATTTTCATGCATTGGTATGGAGGGCATGTTTGTAAGAAATAATGTTTAAATTTTAGATATGTGAGTACGTACATCGGAATTAAATGTTGTGTTTGTAAACTTTCCAAAATGTTTTACCTATAAATAAGGGCCAAGTTTTTCTTTCCGGAGTCGGAAAGGGCGGACAATGGTCGCAATGCAGCGGACGATCGGACCTCTGTTGTATCGATGCATCACGACCGTTGTCCACACGTCCAGACTCCGAATAGAAAAATCACTCTAAATAAGGAGTACTGATGCGTGCTAGAAAATTCACGGCGGCAGAGTAATGGATTGTGTCTTAGCGTTGCATGAGGATTCAGCATACATTCAGATGAAAGTGAAACAAATAGTGATGACACTATAAGTTTTTACGTGGAAAACCCGTAAATGGAAAAAACCACAGGGTCTGATCTAGTTATAAAAATTCACTATATGTTAATGATTATAGCGGCTCCTTGTCCCAGAGGCGGGAAATGGTTACTAGATTTTCAGATTACAGCGTCGCCTGACGGTGTCTGGTCAACGTTTGTTGGCGATGATCGACGGTGGATGAAGATCAACGGTGATCGACGGTGGTAGATGAGGGTTGGCGGTGGTCGCGACGATCGATGGTAGTCGATGGAAGTTGACGACGGTCAGCGGTGGTTGACGGAGGTCGGAGGCAATGTGCGTTAATCTAAGGTAGCCGGCGGTGGTCGCCGACGATCGGTGGTGGTCGATGAAGGTCGACGGTGACAAGGATGATGTTGGACTTGAGCACTTTCTCAAAGCCTCAAGTTCTCTCTCAAGCCTCTCCCCCTCTCATGTGAAGAGAAGAGCTCTATTTATAGTGTTTTGAGTGCAATTAATGCAGGAATATGAACCATTTTGAGCTTTATTTATAGTGTTTTCATTGATCATATGACGTTTGATGGACATTTGAGTGTCTTAACGATGTCAGAATTGAGCAATCTTGGACTCGTTGGATTTGTTTTGTTGAGACACTCGATTCGACTATAAACTCGCTAGATTTGAAATCTATTTGACCTTTCAAATGCCTCCGGAAATTCTCCAAGAGTAGTTTAATGATTTGATCCCGGCTTGATTTGACTCGGATTGGACTGACTTTCATATCATTAGGTCCGTCTCATCGAGCCGATCAGTTTGACCATAAGTTTGCTAAAATCGGAGCTCCGGATGAATCTTAATCGAAGTTTGAATGTTTCTTGTTAAAAAAATACATCGAAATTCGTGCCGGATAATGAAAATTTATTGGTGGAGTATCAAGTAAAATGTCACTTTAAAAGCTTGTGACATTAAAACATTATTTGAAAAGATGCAAAATTAATATTTAGTAAAATTAAAAATGAAATATTTAACAAGAACATCAAAACTATGGAAGCAAGTGAATTTTCTGGAACTCTCATTTTGAGATTGAAATTGAAACTAATTTTTAAAGCTTTCGTATATTCCAGTTCAGCATAAAATAAAATTGGGCAATTTACATGTATACCACTTTCTTCATTTGTTTTTTTCANTAATGTTTAAATTTTAGATATGTGAGTACGTACATCGGAATTAAACGGTGTGTTTGTAAATTTTCAAAAATGTTTTACCTATAAATAAGGGCCAAATTTTTTGGTCCGGAGTCCGGACGGACGGCCGCGATGTAGCGGAGGATCGGACCTCCGCTGTATCGCTGCATCGCGGCCGTTGTCTGCACGTCCAGACTCCGAATAGAAAAATCACTCTAAATAAGGATTATTGATGCGTGCTAGAAAATTCGCCGCGGTAGAGTAATGGATTATCGTTTTAGCGTTGCATAAGAATTCAACACACATTCAGATGAAAGTGAAACAACCAGTGATGACACCATAAGTTTTTTACGTGAAAAAACTCGTAAAGGAAAAAACCATATGTTAATGATTACAGCGGCCCCTTGTCCCACAAACTGAAAATAGTTACTAGATTTTCATATTACAGTGTCACCTGACGGTGTCCGGTCAACGTTGGTCGGCGATGATCGATGGTGGATGACGATCAACGGTGATCGACGGTGGACGATGATGGTCGGCGGTGGTCGCCGACGATCGGTGGTGGTCGACGAAAGTCGACGACGGTTGGCAGTGGTCGACGGAGGTCAGCGGTGATCGACGTTAATCGACGGTGGCCGGCGGTGGTCGACAGAGGTCAGCGGCGATGATCGGTGGTGGTCAACGATGACAGGGATGGTGTTGGACTTGAGCTCTTTCTCTAAGCCTCAAGTTATCTCTCAAGTCTCTCTCCCTCTCATCTGAAGAGTAGAGCTCTATTTATAGTGTTTTGAGTAAAATTAATACACGAATATGAACCATTTTGATCGGACGGTCCGGAGAGCTTCCATTGATCACATGATGTTTGATGGACATTTGAGTGTCTTAACGATGTCAGAATTGAGCAATCTTGGACTCGCTGGATTTTTCTTGTCGAGACGCTCGAATTGACTAGAAACTCGCTAGATTTGAAATCCATTTGACATTTCAAATGTCTCCGAAAATTCTCCAAGAGTAGTTTAATGATTTGATCTGGGCTTGATTTGACTCAAATTGGACTGACTTTCATATCATAAAGTATGTCTCATAGAGCCGATCAATTTGACCATAAATTTGCTGAAATCGGAGCTCCAAATGAATCTTAATTGAAGTTTTGAATGTTTCTTATTAAAAAAATGGATCGAGATTCGTGTAAGATGATGAAAATTCATTGGTGGCGTATCAAGTACAATGTCACTTTAAAAGCTTGTGACATTAAAACGTTATTTGAAAAGATGCAGAATTAATATTTAGTAAAATTAAAAATAAAATATTTAACAAGATATCAAATCTATGGAAGAAGGTGAATTTTCTGGAACTTTCATTTTGAGTTTTAAATTGAAACTAATTTTTAAAGCTTTCCTATATTCCAGTTCAGCATAAAATAAATTTGGGAAATTTACATGTATACCACATTCTTAATTTGTATTTTCATATATAACACCAAATTTTTTTATATTTATATTTAAAGCACTTTGGTATCATGAACTTACAAATGAAATTAAATGTGTACTTAACTTTTAGGTCAAATATTAGATTGTTATGTATTTAAATATGAAATTTTAGGTGTTAGATATATAAATACATAATATTTTTTTCATTCTTGTGGTTAGAAATGTGCATTATTTGATCAAACCAAAAAAACAATTCCATTCGGTTTCAAAAAAACATTTTGATTTTTTGTCATTAAAACCCGGATATTCGGCTTTTTCGATGTTGGTTCGGTTTGAATTTTCATTTAACGTCTGAATAAGGGTGTGTTTGGGGGCAGCTTGTGTTTATCCAGATAAACAGCTTATCCCGCAACCTGCATTTAGTGCAAAAACCTAAAAGTGTTTTCAGATAAGTTGTCGAAATGTATTTTCCAAACGGTGAGACGGCGTTCTGAAATCGCCGCTCGCACTTATAAGCTGCCCCAAACCGACCCTAAATCAAAAAACTGAAATTTAATTAAAACTTCCTATTATATTTTAGGGGTATTTACAAACATACCACCCAATTCTGGTGTATTAATGTATCTAAGACCTAAATTTTACTTTTCAACATCTATAACACACAAATCTTTTAAATTTCATTAAAAATATCATTATTTTAATTAAAAAAAAAATGAAATACACCTTTTTCAGGTATGGTGGAATTAATGTAAAAGATTTTGATTAGCTCAATTGTTCGGATTTTGGGTTTTTGATTGTAAGCGGTTTAGGGTTCAGCTTATTTGGTGCGGTAGTGTTTTGAAAACGCACTTGATCTGTTTGGATAAACTGTGTTTTGACAGCTTATGCGTTCTCAAAAAAGTCAAAAATAACATTTTCACACCGCACTTATCTAGATGCGTTGAGAACTTTCTGCAGCGGTCTGACTTTACGGAAAAAATAAAAATTTGTATGTTTTTAATCAGCTAAGAAATACACCTCACCCCTATTTGTGATATTTGTATAAAAACCCCTACAAAATTTACATTTTTAATTGTCTGACTTGTCTTTTTCAGACAAGCGTACGTGCATGTCCAACATCAAAAGTCCATGCATGCTAATCATAACAGCTTATTGATGTTAAAGATGCGTGCAGTAAATGATTTAGTTTTTTTTTTCTTTTTATAATTATTCATTTCTAATATGCCTTTATATTGCTTTCATGATCAAATATGAATATTACTTGAATAAAAAAAAAATTAAAATTTGATTATGAGATTTGAATGTTACTTTCTTTTGGATAAATTTACAACCAAATTCGTATGGTTCAATGGGACAAATTCAATGATATCAATAATGTCAAATTGATCATAAAAAATTTAGGTTTGGCCAACTAATTATAAAATAATGTGGCGCCTCGGACGTGATAATTTAGTTTATTTTCTTTATTTTACTTCATCTACATATTTAATTAGTTTACTTTCTTTAATTTCCTCCATCTAATGTCTAAAATAACACAACTTGAATATAATAGTTTTGTTAGCTCAAGTCAATCAGGCTCGTGAAAGGAAGAAGTGATGCAACTTAAAGGTATGATCAATGATTGAAGCAATACTTAGAAGGGGAAGGGGGTAGAGGCGGGAGTCGGAGCGGGAGCGGGGTCGGGGACGGGGATGGGGGTGGTGGCTGAAGTAAGGGCAGGGGGGAGGGGTGGTGGCCGAAGGTGTTGAAGTCGGGCGGCCTCTCCTAACGCTCTTCTTTGTCAGACAACAATGCTCTCCAAGCCCCCCATTCAAGGAGAAAGATCGTTCCTGCCTCCAGTCGACAACTACAACAAAGAAAATAAATTTATTTATTTAACGCATATAACAAAATACCATGTAATAAACTAAAAACAGAACATTACACAATAAACATAAAACACAACAATATATAGTAGACTGATGTAACTTACTCATCTTACTCAACATCATCTGAAGAATGGTTAGAGGAAGCAGTCAGAACATCTTCTTCAAACACATCACTAGAGTCTTGGTCATCATTGAGATTAATTTATTTGTATTCACCACTAGCATCCTCTAGATTGAGTTCTTCATTGATCACATCAAGTGGAAAGCATAAATATGCCATTTTTATTTCTTGATGAGCAGGTTCAATATTATTTTGAATATCAATGGTGGTTTTTATTTTACTCGATATGACAACTGTCTTGTCAACATTATCTCATGTTTTATGGGGATATCAAACATAGTAAACTTTACTCGTCTGTCAAGCTAGAATGAAAAGATTAAATTTAACATATCTTCTATTCACTTTCACTTCTGCGATATTTTATAATTGGTTAACCCTTGTTCCACGATTAAAAACAAGATCAAACCAAGCACAGTTGAATAGGAATACACTTTATATAATAGACCCAACATAAGATTGTTTAACAATTTTTAAGAGAATCTTATAATAGTTTATCTCGTCGTCCACTTTATCATTCTCTTTAACACAAATGCCAGAATTACATGACTTTTTCCCTTCAAACTAGTATCTCGTATGAAACCTGCAGTCATTTACATTGTAAATTTATCAGAATTTCACGATGCACATAAATCCCCAAGCAACATCGATCAGCCATTGATCTATTACTCCATTTCTCTAATCATGAATCTATTAATATATGCATAAGAAATTTTGTGTTAATGAAAACTCATGTGTCATATTAGAAACAAATTTGTCAATTTTAACTCACATGCATTGAAAATCAGCAAGAAAAGTTATTTTTTATTTCTTTATTGGTGTCATCGTCTCCAACTAAATATAACAAATCCACAAATAAACTGTTCATAAATTGAAATATCAAGGAAATAACTAATCATGATATTTTCCAGATAAATGATTGAACAATTATAAGAAAAAATGTCTTACTCAATAAATGGTTGAACCTCGTCGCAATTGAGAAGAACATAAAGTGTCGCTGCACAAAGTTCCTGATCATTAAGGTAACGTGATGTGCACCTCCTCAATGCTTCACCTAACTGCTAGAAAATTGAAATGGTCGATGGTGGCACCAAATCCAATGACTCTTTCTTGGATTCTTCTTTCATACAATATAAGGAGCAGAATGTCGTTGTCTCATGCAGTAATATGTTTCAAATATCAAATTTTTTAGTCGGACCTTATGTTTCACAGTTCTCCTCAATTTATTCAAAAATCTAAAAAAAAATAAAAATTCCATCCAACAACAAATATTAAAATTCCATCCTGCACGATTTCATCCTATATTTTGAATTTATAAAAATATATTCAAAATTGGTTGAATTTTAATGAAGGCTATAACTCATCACAGCTCAAAAAAAAAAAAAACAATCTCAACAACCAATACAGATCAAGAAAGAATTGTAAGCTTATCAACAGCAAATTAACCATCAGAAACTACGACGAGCTAAAATAACAAATCAACTCAGAGCAGAAACACCAATGTTCACTATGAAAAAACCAATCCAACACGGCTAGATTAATGTAGTAACAAATCCAATTCCAAACCGTATTACTATTTCAGCTTGTTTCATGCTATAAAGCATTCTCAGAAAACAGAAAAAGAAAAGCAATAACCAACATTACTATTTCAGTTTTCATTTTATTTTCATGATCATAAAAAGTTAGCAAAATATGCTTGGAATTTACACTAACAAAATGATTTCACTTTTTTGCATATAATTATTGTTGGGATGTCTAAGAATTTTTTACAGCCTTCTCCTAGAGGTAATGAAGATGATGTACGCGTATTATTGTTGATAATCACTAAAAAGTACTCTTTGAGATTTTCCTTAAATAATTTATTAAAGTAATGTTAGAGGTTATCATCACACAAAATGATTTCATAAGAATTTTGTGATGTTGTGTTGTCATACTTCTTTATTATGGTGGGGACGTCTGAGAATTTATTTACAACATTCCCCATCAGGTAATGAAGATGATGTCTACATGTTATTGATGATAAACACTGAGAAGTACTCTTTTAGGCTTTCCGTAAATAATTTCTTAAACCATACCAACAAAACCAAAGAAATAAAGAAAAACCACCAAACAAACCAACAAAACCAAAGAAAGAAAGAAAAACCACCAAAATAAAGACAAGAAGAATAGACAACAAATGCTCAAATACTATTTGTAGGAAAACATTAGAATTTCATCCTATATTTTAAATATATATAAATATATTCAAATCTGGTTGAGTTTTAATGAATGCTAGAATTCATCGCAGTTCAAAAAACCAATGTCAGTTACCAGTGAAGATCAAGGAAGAAAGGTAAGCTTATTAATAACAAATTAACCACCTCAACTACCAAACTAAATCAGTGCAGAAAAACTAATGCTCACTATGAAAAATTCAATCCAAAACGACTAGTCAGTGTAGTGACAAATTCACTTCCAAACCACATTATTATTTCAGAGAACAAGAAAATGAAAATTAACAACCGACGTTACTATTTCAATTTCCATTTCATTTTCATGGTCATAATGAAACAAACATCAAGCTATATAAGCTTGTTTCTAAGGAGAATTCTTCGTAAGCTCATTTGGCAGCTTAGAGTTAGCAAAATATGCTTTGAATTTACATTAACAAATAGATTTTACTTTCTTGTTGCATCTTAGTATTGTGGGGATGTCTAAGAATTTATTTACAACATTCTTATAGCGGCAACGAAAATGATGTCCACATGTTATTGATGATGATAATGACCATTGAAAAGTACTCTTTGAGGCTTTTCTTAAATAATTTCTCAACACAAAGTTAGGGGCTATCAAAGCACAAAATGATTTCATAGAAAATTTGAGTTTTGTATTGTCATACTTCTCATTATTATGGTGGGGATGTCTAAGAATTTATTTGCACCTTTCTCATTGAGGTAATAAAGATGATATCTACATTCTATTGATGATGATCACTGAGAAGTACTCTTTGAGACTTTCCTTAAATAATTTCTCAAAGCAAAGCTAAGTACTCGACCAAACACCTCCTAGGAATGAAATCGATGAAAAAAAGACATGAAGTTACCGTAGTCAATGGTTTCAGATAAGAGACGAGCAAAAGGAGCACAAAAATGGGAGTTTCAGGCTTCTACTAGGCTCAATCCCGTCGCAGGGTTTGGTTGGGAAGGTGATGATGTTGGACGAAACCCAGAGAGGGCTACGACGAGGGCGAGAGTGAGGATGAGGGTTTCAAGGAGGGAGGGAAGAAGAAGGGTGAGCACGAGCACAATGGGAAGAAGAAGAGTAGGAACTGAGGAATTCAGGCGAGCATGTATAATTAGGGCATTACCGACAAAAAATCCTGTCGCTTACTAAAACAATTCGTTGGTTAGCTCCCCATCAAATGACAGGTTCATTAAACTGACACAGTATGACTACAGTTAATATTTGGTTATAGCTGACAATTTAATTCATTTGTAATAATAAAGACCGTCGAAAAAAAATATTATTGTTGTCAAGCGACAACATTTTCTGTAGTTATACAGTCGCAAATAACCCAACACATAAACCGTCTCTATGTCGTCGGAAAATAGAACATTTTTTCTGAAGTCTATCTAGGCCATCAGTTATTTCGTCGGTTTTAGCGTTTTTTTTCCTATAGTGTTAGCCTTCAAGATTTTTATACTATAAGTCATTTCAGAATCCAAAGTGAATAGAAGTATCTAATTCAAGGAAAAGTCTAAGAAAAAATGTGCAATTAATTTATGCTTTGACTAGATCATCTCTTTAAGGCTCCATTAAATAAACAATTTGTATGATTTCTACTCTACAATTTTCCGATGATGTTACAAGCAATTTATTTTATAGAATATTTTTTTTGTCACAATATTGACTTGTTCACAAGTCAAGCTTTTGTAAGACAAGCTTGTCATTCACAGAAGCACTAAGCTTTCAAAACATTGATGAATGCCAAATGTTTAGATGAGATTAAGCAATAGATTGCTATCACTCTCCTTTAGTTTATGTTTTTCAATAAATTATTTCTTTTATGCCTAATGAAGAAAGAGCTAACTACATGCGTTGGCTAAAGAATAGGGATAATTACATATAGATCATCAGAAACATTAATATTTACAAATTTGTCATTAAGGTGCTTTTTTTCTAACGCCAAACCGATGTGTCTAAGCTTGCCATGATCAAACTGTTTAGAATTTGATAGAATTTGATATATATGAGTTGGGGGTTTACCATGAATTTTAACATTTGAGTGGAAATTTGTAAATTTGATGAAAAGGGTGGTTGATTTGTAAATAGCAAGTTTAGCGTGGTGTGTATGTAATTGCTCCATGAAAAAGTTTCGAAAACAATATTTTTTAAGATATATTTGCTACTGCAAACTGCCAAATGAAACCAAACATGACTTGGTGTTAACAATTCAAACGTAATTTCCGTACCAACTAACCAACTATGGACTTTGTTTATATTCGTCCAAAAAAAAAATCTATGTAGAATGTGTGTGAAAAATTCTTTTGGCATCACTTTTGATGTCTTTACTTGTGGGGTGTCCACTTGAATGATACTGTTCAGTCTACCGTAGTCCAAGACATCTGGTCGGACCTCCTAGTACGTGCTTTGAGCACGAGTTTTAGCCTTACCCGTAAGAGCTCACCAGTGGGTAACGATGATTTTGACATGTGATCTAATATCACTGTCAAGATGATTTTGGTTATTCATAAGCTCCGTGTGCCGATAAGCCGCTACTCATTTAGAATGTGAGAGACGCATTATATGCCCTGTGACTTAGTGAGAGCTTTGAATCATCAGATCGTTCCAATATGAAATAACCATCCCTTGATATCCTATTCTTCAGGCTCATGATAATATAAACGAAACTTCTTTTATCGAAAGTACACTTGAGTATCCCCAAGATGTAATTAACTAGTGAGATACATTCTTCTACGAGACTCTTATCTCTAGAACACTGTTATTTTTGGTTCTTTGTTTACGAGTGACTTATGTAAGGATTCTCTTCAAAAATATTGTCTTTTGAGGTACTTCGATCTGATCCTATTAAAACATATATTCTCGACCCATCACACGATGATCACTAATATATAAACATTTTGTTTGTTTCTTTTTAATTGTCATTATATATTCTTCTTTTTGATTCATCTCCTCTTAGAATCATTGATTTGATTCGGGAGGAAGATTTATTCGAATAAGAAAATTATACGACACATATAAATAAACAAACTAACGACTTCAAATCTTTAAAAAAAATCAAGAAAACAAACTCAACTACTGATCAAATTACTGGACCAAGTTAAGCTTTTTCGATCCTAAGGTCATAATTAGAACAAAGCCTAATTTGTATACATTTATAGAATTATCAATTGAGTAAAGGCCTTGAAAATTGTTGCCAATAGAGCTTTCAAAAAGTTTATCTTTTGCCAACAACTCATGGTCAGATTTCTAAGTAGCTCATATTCTCGTATTTGATTTGTTTGTCATGTGAGCTGAACATGAACAATTTATTTGAGCTCGATTTATAAATTAAACGAGCAAAAACAAACACTTTTTGTTCAATCATGTACACCCCATTTACTCGAATTAATAAATAATTAAAAAAAATACTTTTAGGAAGTTACTTTATGTTGACTTTTTGTATTATATTTTAAAAATTTTTATACTTTATTATTTTTTAATCATTCCACCTAATTTCGAGCCGAACACTAGCTGAAACAAACAAATGAATTTAATCGAGCCAAACACCAAACATAAACCTATTTTGAAAAAAAAATAGAACAAGTCGATGCATGAAAAAAAATATTTAGTTCCTAAATTACCACCCCTCCCATTATTTTTTTCTCTCATTATCACTTGCAAAAGCATATGATTATATATATATATATATATATATATATATATATATATATATTCTAGTAATTAACATCAAATGTGAACATTAGACAAAATGATTGCTTGTATAAATTTTTTTATGCTCTGTTATAAAAAAGAATAATAATTTAAAATTTTATAAAAACTAATAATTTGTTTTAACTAATAAATAAGAACAACTAATTATTTTAGCATGTGGCTGTATTTTTTAAAACATTAATAATATTGTTAAAGCTTATTAAGAAACCATGACATTTTTACAATAATAACCACACCCAATTTAAATATTAGTATTTCATGACAAATTCTAAAGTCAGACTTGTATGCAATTGTTTTAATTGTCATTTTCTCAAAATAAATAAATAAAGATTTGCATGCATATTTGAATATACATGATAATTAAATAGTAATTATAAATAAAATAGAAAATAATAAATTTTGCGGGAGATAATATAAATTAATTGAATTTTTTAAATATAGTTTTTAACTAATTATTTGCTGTTAACTGTCACTCGTAAGTGGGAATAGATAAAACGTCGTTAATGCCTTTCAGAATGCAGCACCAAAAGTCAACTCCTCTGCCAAATCACTGAATATTTTTAATTCCATTCTTTCTCTAAGAATTCAAACAAAATAAAAATTTACTTTTATATTCAGTGATTTGGCAGAGTGCCATATATTGATTTCTCATGCGTTTTTTA
>NEWO01000001.1:4707414-4726590 GCA_003013225.1 Phalaenopsis aphrodite
AAAATGCTCATATCGATCACAATTATATTAAGAGAGATATGACGTAAGTTTTTCATGGCTTTTTAAACAACTTTTGGGTCAATATTATTTAACTTAATTCATAATAGAATATTATTTATTTTATTGGATTTGTATTGAGATAAGTTTGATATAAAATTTATTTGCAAATCAAATTGCACTAAATTTAAATTGAATAAAATGATTTTGAAATCCTTTTTTTAAATATATTTTAACATTTTTTTTATAAAATCATGTTAATTAAATTTGTTCATAGGTTCTAGATTAATTTTGCCTCTTTAGACGAAAATGTTATAAGGGCTTTGCTTGTAGGGCTTTTATAAGACATTAGACAAACCATACCTATTTAGGGCCCAGTTAGCTGCGGTAATAAAATAGCCCATACGGCAGAACAAATTAGATGCTACACTATATATATATATATATAAGAAAGAAAGTCAATATTTGACAGAGGCACAAAAATCGATTTCCCATACACTCAATGGGTGACAAATCTTCTTAAAATTGTTTTCATTAATACAATTATTAAAACTTTAATGTATCATTGTTGATGTAATTGAAAGATTATTAGATAAAATATGTTCTATTCAAAACATCACTTTGAGACATCTTTAGTGATTGCTAATGTGAACTGTCATCAACAGGCATAAGTGAATCAACTAGCATAGCTTAATGACAGAATTATTGCATTGTATTTTAATTATGAATGAAAATGTGTGATCTTTGTCCTATGTTATTAATAAATGCAAATTTTATAAATAGAGCTCATTTTAGATCATTCAGTAGGTTTCATTATAAAAAAAATGCGAATTATTGATGCACTTTATCGTCAAATTTTACAAACATTTATCATATTCATGGTTGTAAAATGCTTTCTTTGGTTTATTGTGATTTCAGGCAACTTCCTCGTTGCTTTCTTGAGTCTTAGTTTCAAATACTTTCATGTTTGGTATGTTTAGTTGAAGCAAGAGCTTATAGGCAAAAAAAGAAGAAACAAGATTATAGAATTGTTAGTTGTTATTTTATTGGAGACTCTTTGAGATCAAGGGGTTAAATTTTAATGGCTCAACTATAGTTTATTTTTTAGATGAGAAATGTAATGTTATTTGAAAATATTGAGCTTAAAAGGAAAATTAATGCTATAGATTTTGTCTTTAAAGAAGAATCTAGTTTTATTCATACTATTACTTTTTATAATGATCAGATTTCTATTCTTGACATTAATCAAATAGCAATTTCAAAATATAAAGATAACATCAGACAACTCTCCATAGAAAATGAAACAATTATTCCAGATGAACAAACTCATCAAAAATAATTTTAGTTAAGAAGATTCATAAAAGAAAGGAGAAATACAGGTTCATATGAGTTTGTAATTTTTCTCCAAAAACATGAGGATGACATTAGCATTTTAGGAAATGATCAAATTAATTTTAGTGAAGTCAAATAAAGTTCTAATTCTTAAAAGTGGATTGAAGTCATAAATGAAGAGATTAAATTTATGAAAGATAATGGCGTTTGGGATCTAATTACATCAAAAAAGATTTAAAAGATAACATAGAAATATATAAATCACATCTTTTTGTAGTAGACTTTACTCAAAAAAGTGAATTGATTATAAAGAGACATTCTCTCTTATTTCAACGAAAGACTCTTTCAAGATTATCATGGCTTTTGTGGCACATTTTGACCTTGAGTTACAACATGTAGATGTAACAATAACATTTTTGAATGATGATGAAACAATTTATATGATGCAACCATAAGGGTTTGAATTATGAGACCCAAAGAAGAAGGTTCATAAATTAAAGAAATCTATTTATAATCTCAAGCAAGCTTCACGTCAGTGGTAGTATTGATTTTATAAAGTAGTATTCTCATTTGGTTTTGACAAAAGTGTAGTTGAAGTTGATGATGGTGTATACCCTAAATTTAGTGGGAGTAAGTATAGCTTTCTTATACTGTTTTTGGATGATATACACCTTGCTAGTAATGATATGGGATTGTTGTTGAAACAAAAAAGATTTTATTAATTTAAAATGAATGTTCTTAATTGACGAGTCCTCTTTTATCGTAGGTATAAACATATATCGTGATTTCTATCAAGATATATCTGGGTTATGACAAAAGAGTTGCATAAAAAAAAATAAAAAAAAAAAAATTTGAAATTTAGAATTGTAATTTATTTATCATACCTATTGCTAAGAAAAACAAATTAAATCTCAACAAGTGTCTAAAAAATAAACTTGAAGTTAAAGATACAAAAAATTCTCTATTCATCAGCTATTCAAAATCTAATGCATGCTTAGGTTAGCACACATCTAGATACAACATATATTTTTGGATTGCTAGGCAAATACTTAAGTAATCCTGCTTGAAAGCAACAAAACAAGTTAAGAGATATTTATATAGAATATTGGATTACATGATTACATATATAAAATCAGAACAACTGGAGAACATTGGATATTCTGATTCAGATTTTGTTGGATGTTAAGATAGCCAAAAATCCAAATCAGGTTATATGTACTTACTTGCTAGACGAGCCATTTCTTAGAAGAGTGTCAAACAGACTCTTATAGCTTCTTATACCATGGTAGCAGAGTTTATAACATTTTATGAGAATTCTAACAAAGGAATATGGTGAATTTTTTTTTTTTGTGTGAATTGCAAATTTTAGAAGATATTAGGAGATCATTAAATTTTTTTTGTGATAATAAGTCAGTACTGATGTATCCAAATAATAACGAAAGCACATCAAAACAAAAATATTTAGACATCAAGTTCTTAATTATATATAAAAAAAGAGTTTAAAGTGGACAACTGTCTTTCATTAGCACTTTGCTCATATGTGTGTTGCATCAATTGATGATGTGTTGGTATGATGGAACTTTATGTTTAGATGTTGTTTTGGATACTTTTAGATATTTTTTTATTTATAAATATTTTTTTCAAGAATAAATATTTTGGTTTATTCCACTCTAATTTATCTTAAGTTGGTCTTGTTAAGTAATAAAGTCAGACCAGTTGAAAATAGACATGTTTAGATCACATTACATATAATTTTCATTTTAAACAGCTATATTTGATCCATGTCATTTAGTTATATTAATATATGTGACCATTGGTGGATTTAGTTATATTAAATATAACAAAAATTGCATTAATCATATATTGATATGACTAATGAACGTGATTGTTAGGATAAATTTAAAAAAGTTTTCTTGGCATTTCAAATTTTTATCACATAAATTCGAACATATTGTGGTCATAATTATCTTTAAATATTATTATTTTGCCTTAATTAAATTAAATTTTTATATTGTATTTCTATTTTTTTCTTAAAATCTTTGTAAATTTATATTACATCATACTAGTTTAATATATACAACATATGTGCTTCTTATAATTCACCCATCATTATTTGTTCATATTAATTGAGTATTGTGATTTGTTTTGTAAACATCTTATATTTGGCTCACATGCAAGTTCATATAGATTGTAAATGATACTATGTGATGAATATGAAATATTAATTTTGGTATAGTTATTATAATGTATATGTACACAAGAAACTTTGTTTATTATGATTTGAGTTAGCAAAGATATGATATTCTATATAAAATTATGAGTTAGCTGATGTACTTTAAATTCAGTTAGTGGTGTAAATCTGATAGGGTGAGTCAAGCAAAGTGTCACAAAAATAAAGATTGACAAGGAAAGGTGTATCAGGCCATGCCTTTCTAGCCAATCATTGACTAACACGTCCCTCTCTCAACGCAGGTAGTCTCCGCATCTCAACACAACAAGTGGCTGACATTCTTCGTATCATGCACATATGACAACAAGATACTAAAATCATACCAAGTCCAATGAATAAAGGATACGGCCAGCGAAGTTGAAAAGTATAAGGCCGAGACATGATCTGGTTTGAACAATATCAAGCTAGAGTGACAACTCCTATACATTATGTCACTCAATTGCCCTCGCTTATGTTGCATGATATGATGCTTTACCTAATTTTTCATGATATTTTCCATAAAAAATAACACATGATTTGATCCAATTAATCAAAACATCTTATTTATATAATATATGCACATAATAATATATCCTAACTCCTATAATTAATCAAAACACCTTATTTCCTAACTATTCTTTCATTTAGTAATTATTTCTTTTGTGCATTCATCAGCCTCCCAAAATTTTCTCTTATTTTTATATAATCATGTATTTACATATACTTTTAATGTGATAATTAGGATTTACTAGCATGTTTATAGAATTATAATCATTAATCTCTCTTAACTTATGTACATATATGTTCAATGTGATGGTTAGTCTGTCATTGGATATCAAATTATTCAAAAAATTATATATATTAAACATATTGTGTCGTTATTCATAAGAAATTTAAATTAACATTTAAAAATGTATTAAATATTTAGAATTAGCGGATTAAAAGACATTTAAATAATCCTTAGTAAATAGAATATAAATTGCATCATGATATTATGATATAACTCTTATTTTGTTGGTATAATATGTTTACAGGACAAATACAATATATATATATATAATTTAAATTTCATATAATTTTGAATTTTTATTTTATAATTTGAATTATATTATTTTAGGAAAGTTTATTTCCATGCCATGCTATTCTTACATATTTACATATCTAATGCTTAAACTCTCATATCGACATTTACGATACTTTGTGAAATAAAATTGTGAATGAAAATATATATTTCAATTTTTAGAAAGTAGTAGTGATATTTTATATGTGGTTTTAAAGATATGAGATGCATGAGAATTATGTGGTATATATTTAAATGTCTTTTCATTTTATTTTCTGGGTACAAATACTATAAAAATATAATGTTTTTTTTTTCTGATTAATACAATTATATGTAAAATAATGTATAAAATAATAAAAAAAGAATAAGAGAAAATGATTTTCTCCATGCTTAAATTTTTTTTATTTGTCATCTAATTTTGTGTTTATTATTTTTATATTTTTGAAAAAAAAAGTAAAATTTATTTATATTTTATTTTAACTGGGAAATTAATTAATTAAAAAATATTATCCATTTTTACTAAGAAAAAAATAAAATTTATCCAATTAAAAGTTTATTAATTTAGATTTTTTTTTTGGAGGGCATCAATTTTGGCCTTCCTCCAGCACGCGATTAGAACTGCCCTCCCCAATGGCTTTCGATTCAATCGGAGCGTAGCCATTCTGATCTCAGGCCACTAGATATCAGGTAATGTCGCAACCCTAAAATCCAGCTCTCACCAGAAATTCTCCCAGTCTACATAACCTCTTTTTCTCCTCCTCTTTAGGTTTCTATAGGGCTGTCATCGAACGCCATGGTTCCATTGAACCTTACTTCCGAGCACAGGGTAGTTCACATGCTCATCCTTTTATATCTCACACCTCTTCTTTTCTCGGCGGCGTTTGGGAATCAGACCCCTCTGCCCGATCGTAAGTTGATTCTGCATCTTCCTCATTGTTCTTTCTTTAATTAAAAATATTCTTCCTCACATCATTCCTACCCAGAAGGCTTCGCCATTGGATTCAGATTCGGTGGTGTTAGTTACAATTAGGTTATTACAATTTTCTATAGAAATAGGGGAAATCAGAGTCGATTTGTTGTGCTGAACTTGCACAACGGTTTGCCTTTTTTATTTTCCATATAGTACTTGATGAATATTGAGTACTTGTTGATTGCCATTTTAGTGGGGAAGTGGGGAAGATTTGAATCTTGTGGAATTCCGTTTTCATTTGTTGAGGTTGATCTTTGATAAGAAATCAAGCATATTTTTGCAGTCTGTTGCTGAAAATTGTGATCTTGCAACAGTATATACATATTTTAAGACAGATCATTAGCATATAATTCTCATTTTAACTATGAATATTTTTTGATCTTCTGAAGTTATAATCTTTATTATTAGCCAAAAAAATGTTAATCCCATGGAAGCTTAACGATAAGAAATCATGAAGCTAATCTATCAGTATCCATTACAACTTTCCCACTAAATTCGGTATACAATGTTTAATCTTGCGGAATTTTACATATAATTTTTTCCATACACGTAGCATATATTGTTTCATTGCACAACCATAATTGTGCAATGCAGCATTGCATCTGCCTTTTCTGAGCATACATGTTTGTTGTGTTTACTTTTAGGAAGCAGTACCATATATTTAAATGTGTTAGGTGCATGCTGTTCTATTTTTTTTTTTTTTGCATAATTGTGCTCTTATGAAACAGAATTGCCCTTCAACTAGCAGATACCGCGGAGTGCTAGCCCCTTTTATCAAGCCATTCAATTGAGTAAACCAAAGATATTTCATTATGATACATCAATATTATTATGAAATCCCTCCAATTATTGACACTTGTATTTATTATCTTAATTAGTATTTATATTTCCCTCATAGTTCATGAACTTATATTATGGTTAAAAAATTTAAGCCCCAAATTTTTGTTTATGCGTTAGGTCGTAGTTTCAGCATATTTCTTCCAACCAGAAATACTGTTTGATTATCTTTGACAGTACTGTGGCTTAGATGGAAACTATGTGGAGTTTGTTTTCACCTATTTTACTTGGCTAAAATTTGCACATTACATCCCTGAAATGGCTGCATTCAACTATTGTATATGCTTGCAAAATTCACTTTATATCATTCTACATCAAGTGTGTCTTCTTTTGAGTGTGTTTTAATTTTTCATGCAGATAGGAGCAACATTGCAAGTGTTTCCAACAAAGTGGTACTGCTCTTCCCCTCTATGCCTTTCCAAATTTTCAATCCTTTTTTATTTTGCATTTGTAAATCTTTTACTGTCTTTTGCTCATCTCTTTTCATATGCCCCTACCATGGAATATTGGATAGAGATATTTGACTATTTTTTTTTTAAATTTCTGTTAAAAATCGTTCTAAATTGGAGTTATAATGTTGAAAATCTTAATTCATTCATTCTCGCACCTTTGCTAATGAATTTGATTGCAATAGGAGATTTGGCAAACCTATATGTTTATCTTCTTTTTGTATGACTTCTGAAGTGGCTTTATTTAGAAGAATGATTTCTTGCATTTCTGTTGGAAGTTTTACCTTTTGAACCTAGAGTTTTCTTAGACGGCGAATTTCTCAATGAAATTAAACTTGCTCCATCACCTTTTTCTCTTATTCTAACTTTTTAAATTTATCTACTTTCAAATCAATTAAATTAATCAAATATTTGAAAATTTTAATCTTCATCAATTTTACCTTGATTAATTCCAATTCCACTTACGTCATTATTCTACCAAGCCCAACAATACTCTACCTTCCTTATTCATTTTATTCTTTCTCAGTGATCTTTGGGATTAATACTACCATCTCATCAATTCATAAATTATTGTAATTATTCAGCAATTATTATTATTCTACATACTCATTAACTGTGGACTATTATAATTATTCTTCCATGATTTTGTATGTTTTTTATTATATGCTCTTCCAGGGTTGCATAAATACTGCACAAATATTGCAGTGAAACATTTAACCATTTTTCCCTCATTATCATTGCTATTGTTTAAGGCTTTTTTCTTACCATTTCTGTAAAGCCATAGCCTGCTTCACTGTATTGCTAATTACTTACAAGTCTTCATTGCTTCAATTCTCTTTTTTGTTTTCCACGTAATCTTCTCATTTCTAGTTTTCATAATGAAAGTCTCATCTCTATCATTCTTTCTCTTTGCAGCTAGTTGCTATCACATTTTCTTTCCCTTAGATAACAGAAGTATCTATGTTCATTTGATCTTAGATTCATTAGGAGCCAAGACTGACAATCCAAATCTAATGGGTGAATTATAAAACTTTTATGAAACATATCGTTTGAATGGACAAATTTGCTTCAGTTGGTCATAATTGGTTCCACGTTTTTAATGGGAAGACAAAAATTGAGCCATTTACTTGGACTATAACCAACAAGGCAATACTATATTCAGTAATTAGGATGAGCATGACTTTATTGCGTTGTTATGGTTATGGAACTTGTGGTTTTTGAAATAAGTGACACTTACATGTTCTTTCATTTAACAAAGAAAATTTTGATATTGTAAATTAAACAAATTTTAAAATATGTGATGAGGCCCAAATATATGAGATGAAAAGAAAGATTTTAGCCAAAAATTAAGGACAACAACCCATCACATATTACTCCAATCTATCATAAGGCCTTCGACAAGAGACAAATTATTATGAATACAGTTAAAGTTAATGTAATAAAAAATGATGTCTTTAAAATGTTTGCCGAAAAAGACCGAATTTATGATATTTTTACCGGACTAAATTTTATGTTTGGTGTTGTGTGCAGGCAAATTCTCAGACAAAAGTATCTAGTTTTCTTAAATGAAGTTATTACCATTATTTGAATGGAAGAATGGAGAAAGGGTACTTATAATTGACAATAACCCCATAGTAAATTGAACTTTAATTGCGAAGGTTGCCGACATATAAAAATGCTGATTCAATGTTATGAATTAACAAAATACAAAACTATCATTTGATACCGGAGTTAACCTAAACAACAATAAGTAAACAAATATCATTACTGGCCAATACACATAAATGAAAAATAATAACAGACATGATACACAAACTCACACAAGAATGGATGTAGGAGTGGTGGTGGTGATCGATGTGGGTTTGGGTCTTTGAAGAGGTAGCAAACAGTGGTTAGAGAGCGGGATGGTGGGCGGCAACTAGGGGATGCTGGTGGCAGCTAAGGGGAGGCAAGGAACCGCCAAACAACAAGGAGGCTTTTTGTCTTGGGCAGTGACAACAAGGAAGATGGGGTTGGACAGCAGGGAAATGGTAGGGAAGTGCAACTTTGGGTTGTGGAAGCAAGGGATGAGGGCGGCGGTGGCAGCGAAGGGGGAGATTTTGGATAGTATGACAACAAGAGGACGACTGTCTTGCATGGTGGCAGTGAGGAAAGGGGTGGTTTGGAGATGATAGCTCCAAGAAAACAACATGGAAGTTGTTTACGGGCGGCTTACATCAAGGTGGAGGGGTGTACAACAAGGTGGCAGCAGCAGAGGTGGGTGTAGGCGGCAGGAATGGTTGGCGGATGCAAGGAAACAACAACATAAGCTGTTTTGAGGAGGGAGGCGTGGCACAAAAGCGGGAGGGATGCACAAAGGTTGGGAAGGATAAATCACCATTTCGGGAGCGAGATATAGCTGATCACTACTCAACCCTTGGATATGAAGAGAAAACCTAAAACACCGACTATTTTCCCAACATAAAACTCACCAAAACTGAAGATCCAAACCCTAATACACATATATAGGAAAGGAATAGAAATGAAAGAAAGATAAAAGGTAACACTTTGAAAACATAAAGAAAATAAAAAAAAAATGTTGCCTGTTTCAGACTTTCTGCAATTCCGGGAACTGTGGCTTGCGTCCCAAGTCCGGGGCGTAGCAGGCCACGTCATAATTTTTCAGTAGGTAACATAAGAATAAAATTTTCTCATTCATGGTGACATCTAAGGATCATCCTTTTCATCTAGCACATCTACGGAGTTTTATTGATGATTGTATCTATATAGTATGGATCTTTCTATTAAAAACCAAAAGTTCTACAAGTATCATCTTTCCTACATTTTTCAATATTATCAAAAGTTAATTTGATGTTGAATTTAAAAGTGTCAAATTCTACAATGTCAAAGTCTTTTTTAGTCATTCTCTCTCTTTATATTTCAATGAAAAATGAATATTATGTAAGTTTTTTTATGTAAAGGCCTAAAGAAAATGGGGTGATTAAACGAAGGAACGACTACTTGTTATTATAAGAGTTCATTTTTAAAAAGATAATTTTCCAGAAAAGTGGAAGTTTTATTAATATTTTTTCACATTATAAAACCATTACCTATATCTTACTCAAGTCAGTAGCCAAAATTTTCACTTCAGCACTTTAAAAAACCGTATTCTTAATATATAATGAAAGTGTTGTCTTTGTCCATACACATTTTCAATATAGAGAATAATTTGGTCCAAAATCAATTAATTATATTTTTTTGGGTTACTGTTTCATTCAAAAAGCTTACAAGCGTTATCATTCACTATGAGAAAGGTGTGTCTCATGATGACCTTTTTATTAAAGAGGATTTTCAATTCGCTACCACTTGT
Source organism: Phalaenopsis aphrodite (assembly GCA_003013225.1). Lineage (NCBI taxonomy): Eukaryota > Viridiplantae > Streptophyta > Magnoliopsida > Asparagales > Orchidaceae > Phalaenopsis > Phalaenopsis aphrodite. Next base: position 4,717,618 of record NEWO01000001.1, read on the forward strand.
CCCAAGTAAGAATTTCATTTACAGTTAAAATCTTTTTTCAGGATTGCCCTTCCTTGCCTCTCATCACTGCAAACAACTTTACTACATAACTAGGCACTCTTTCATAAATCAAGCTTATACCAAAATAACCTTCTACTCAACTATTAAATTCACTCAATAAGATGTCTCAATTGATGAGAATCTAATCAATTGAATTAATCAGGGGCATTAAACATCCTGAGAGAATCATTTAACTTTGCAAACAAAGGTAATTCAAATTAGCATCTCTTACACTAGATCAATCATATTAAAATCCTTCTTTTCTTCACCAATCGTATTTTAATAGCCTCCATACTATTTTATATCTAAAATTATCTTATAGGTTTAAATGATGAGAACTTGAATACTATTACGGGAGAAGAATCGGCAGCCTTTCAAAAGAATTTTTTTGATTTGGTGATATTGCCAAAAAGAAGGAAAACAACAAGGTGTAGATAGTTTTTTTGACAAAACTTCGAAATTGGTGTCCGCTAAAAAGAAACTGGAGGTGATATATAGATCGTTATTGTAAACTATAAATTTGATAGTTTATTAGAAAGATATAGAGCCATGCTAGTGACAAAGGGCTATACTCAAACATATAGGGTTGGTTATCATGAATTTTTTGCTTTTGTTACTAAAGGGAATATTGGTTGACTTCTTTTTTCATTAGCAATGAATAATGATTGAAATACAATAATCAATGAAAAGAATGCCTTCTTATTTGATGATTTAGAGGAGGACATGTGTGTGTGTGTGGAGATCCTATCGAAATTTGGATCAAACACAAATAAATGTGTAAACTAAAGAAGACATTATATGAATTGAAGCAATCTTTAAGGCATAATTCAAGAGGTCCACCAAGGTGATGTTTATCAATGGATACATATTCAATGTGACCATATATCATTTGAGAAACATATGGCCTTAGGGGGAGCCTACACACTAGTTTATGTCGATAATATCATCATAATAGGTCAGGCCTTAGAAGGTACGTAAACTTTAAATTAGACGTTGCTCTAAGAATTTGGATTGCACATTCTCGAAATGAGATTAGTTTATCACATCAAAAGCGTGTCATAGATTTTTTGAAAGAAGCTGGCAAGTTGTGATGCAAGCTTTCTAATTCTATGAAATTTAGTCATAAATTTTGAGATGCTCTAGAAAACACAACTATAAAAAAATCTCCTGTTAAAGACTTATTTGAAAATTTATTCACTTGTCATATATTAGACCTAATATTATCTAAGCTATTGCTTTTGTAAGTCAATTCATGCACAATACTAATTAAATAATCATATCATAGGGTTGCACATTGAATTTTTCAATATTTGATAGGATTTTTAGTTACAAAATTTTATTCAACGGGGGGAGGATCTAACATTTGAAGCTTAAATAAATTGTCGATTAGATTTAACACTTGAAACATATATAAATGCAAATTATGTAGGATTTATGGTTTATAAGAGATTAACTTTTGACTATTTCATATTCTTATTTGACAATCTTATGACTTGGAGATATTAAAAAAAATTGGTGACAAGATCTAGTGCCAAAGTTAATTTTAGATCTTTTGCACCAGTAGTCTGCATGTTGTATTAAGTTAATCATGAAAGATTTAATTGTTGAATAGAAAGGTTTTGTCGTGCTTTATTGTGACAATAAGCTAGTCATCAATATCACACATAATCACTTATAATATTACCGAATAGAGCATATTGAGGTGGATAAATATTATATAAAGAAGAAGCTTGATGGTGATCTAATACGCCCTCCATTTGTTGCCATTGCTGGCTAACTTTTAAACATTCTTGCCAAGGGATTATCAAGAATAATATTTCACCAATTGACATCCAATCTTGGAATGAACAACATCCATTCAATTGCATGAGGATAAGTGTTAAAAAGCATTCTCCATAAATTTTACCTTTGTTAATTTTGTCGTAATCAACATGTTTTATTAAGCCCAAAAATCATCCGCTTTCTTTATTTCTTTATCAATTTTTTTTGCCATCTCAATTTCTAATTCCTGTGATTAGTTTTGCTAATTCCTCAAACTATGGACTTTTACAATTATTCTAGAACTATTATTGTGACTAATAACCGTTTTATGGACTATTATAATTATTCATCTTTGATTTTATTTGTTTCCTTTTAGAGGCTCACTTAAGATTATATAAATGTGCCACATTTGTTAAAATAAAATAGTTAACCAATTCTTTTTTATTCTTATCAATATACATATATTTGATATCGGCCTACCATAAGCTTTTCGTTCTTTTTCCCTAACTATTTAACTCCAAAACAATGTTGCTAATAGTGCACTTCTAGAGTGAAGTATTGTGGCATGATGACCGATGCTTTTTCATATTAAGCATGTTGGAGCTGCCTATTTGCTCTCCATCAAACATGAAATAAGCAGTCCTTTATTTGGTTGTTGCGCTCAATGATTGAATTGATGGACTTTTGATCAATAATATAAGTGGAATTTGATTTCTAGTGAATATTTTCAACTCCACGCCACATTCAAACCAATATCTTTCCATTCCTTTCTGTCTGTTAATGATGGAACCATTTTCTAGCATCTTTGAGTATTGGATTATTCAAACTCTTAGCAACATGCAATAGCATAGTTTTTTTAATTTTTCTTAGTTAATGTCACTTATTTCCATTTGAGGTGATTATCTGAGGTTTATTCCGTTTTTCCTTTCTTTCGTTGACTTATTTATTTAATCTTGGAGATGCAATGATGGGGGATTTTGTTTATGAATAATTTTATTTGTTTTTTTGATGAACACTAATTTTTTTTTCCTATGTAGATGATATCTTAGGCATTTTTCGGATAAAATGTATGTATGTATACTATTTGGTATTTTTAAATACATTTTGGCGGTTTAGTTCAGGGCAGGGTGGGTTAAAAATGCCCTGAGGCTCGCAGATAGGTGTTAAACTTGCAAGTCATATGCCCTATAGATTGAGGCATCTCCCTAGGAACTCGTCTCATTTTGTGTGCCATGTTAGTGGTGTTGACATTCGATGGTATAAAGTTAAATTAAATTAAATTAAACTTTGATGTTACTGAATTTTTACCTACTTTAATATCTTTTCTATCTTTTTAAATAAAAATAGAAACGAAAAAATTACTTGCCTTTTAGTCTCTTAAATATGAAATCGATTCCTCTTCCACAAGTTTTTAGAAACATCGACTCATTGAGCCTCACGTGTTTTCACTTTCTCACATACTATTTTCCTCCAATCTTTGCTTCCTTTGTTAGAAACTCTTTCATTATCTTCATTTCCTTTTTTATCTTGATGCTTATTTTCTCTAAAGTCCTACATTTAGGCATCTCATCTTGTTTCATTTTGACTTCATTTTTGTTTGGGTTATATATTTTTGTGTCAATCAGATTTTGGAGTTAGAATATGAATCATATGGTTATCGATTTTAGAATTCATTAAATGTTTCCTTATATTTTATTATTTAATCATAACTCTTATGAAACATTTAGAGATAGAATACATGGAACTTTTACTCTTCCTTGTGATTGATGAATTGCCTTACCTTAAACCTCTTATCTTTTATAAATGTCTATGAACTGTCATAAATTTTTTCTTTTTATATTTTTTTGTGGGCATTATTTTGTCTTCTTTGATGCTTTGAGAAAATGCAATGACGAGTTATTTCTTTTTGAATTGATTTGTGCGGTGTGCTGTACTGCCATGTACCCAGCACGTGTGGACCTTTCATTTCAGTTTCTGATATTTTAAACCTTTCAGTAGTGCTGGACAGGTTTTTTTGTTGAGCTATTGTTGGAGTTGAACTAATGTTTTGTGAATTGGTTGCCCATGTAATTGTGTGTAACGTCTGTGTTGCAGTGTTGATCATTAATCTTAATGATTAGGAGGTATCCATGAAGAAAATATTTGAAAACTGAGCTTCCTGAACATTTTAATCCAACCCTATCTTTTATAAAACTTGTTCTAGATTCGGTAATTTATTTTTAAGTATTCATATTTTTATGCTTGCGTCATTATTTTTGATGAAAGCGTTATTGCGTGATCGTAGAAACGTCACTTGTCCGAATACAATCAGTTGTCACTTGAAAGCAAGAATAACCCTAGTTAACTGTTTGTTTAAAATCTGATTAATTGCTTCCTTTCTGTGCTCAATTTTACACTTGATTTTTCATCTTTTTTTTTCTCAACATGACTAATCTCCCAACTAATCACAAACATCTATGTTTTGAATGTGTTATTATTTGTTATCTAAGCCTTCTCAACAAATAGTTGTTCCAGAACTGATCGAAAAATAACTCTTTAAAGGTTTTTTTATATAAAAAAAAAACATTAAATATCATTAATGGCATCGGGACATAGCAGGTGTTTATGAACATCTGTCATTTAATGCATTTTTTACCTCTGCTCTCAGGATGATGAAGTGTTTGTTCAACTCGAGAATGCTGCCATTGAGCACTCGAAAGCTGTGGACTCTGCAGTTTTGGGGAAGTACTACATATGGAGGCGAGAATATGATAATGAACACACAGATACTAAAGTAAAGTTCATGCGAGATCAACTGGTCATGGCAAGAATTTATATGCTCATTGCTAAGTCAAAAAGCAAGCTTGATATTTATGAAGAGCTATTGAATCAGCTCAAGGAAAATCAGCGTATGGTAGGAAAGGCCAATGCTGATGCAGACCTTCCGAAAAGGTGTCCTTCTACTCCCTTCTAGTTAGGGAAATTCACAATCCTTACGTTTTTACAAATCTCACACCTAAACTTTCATATTTATAGATATAACACTTAAGTGTTTTAAACCTAGTATTTTACTTTTGAAAAGCTGTAATAGCACTATTTTTTTAAGTGATATTAAAGATTTTAGTGCTATCTGTGTAAATATGAAAGTTTAGATATGTGATAAGTAATTACATAAAATTTGTGTGCTATTTATGCAATAGGGCTGTCAAAACAGCTCCTTGTTCGCAAACAACTCATGTTCGCCTCATTAAGCGGCCCTTGTTCGACTCGTTCGTTGAGCAAGCGAGTCAAACATGAACAAATTTTCTGAGCTCGATTTATAAACGGGCCGAAAATGAACAAAGGTTGGTTCGCTAGTGTTTGGCTTGTTTAGGCTCGAAATATTCAAATAATATATATATATATAAGTGTGTGTGTGTGTGTGGGTGATGATTATTATTTTAAATAATCTAACAAAAAATTATAATTGATTAAAATATATTAACTGAAAATTAAAATAAAATATAAATTGAGGTAATACATAAGATAAATACAAGATATTCATGAAACTGTAAAATGTAAAATAAATTAAAATAAAATTTAGATTTTAGAAATGTAATTACCTAAGACTTGGGTGTGTGCATCTAAATGCCCCTCAGATTAAATTTTTTTTTTAAAAAAATTTAGATGTTAGGCATATAAATACATAAGAATTGGGTGGTATCTATGTAAATGGATCCACTATTTTTTCTAATAGTTCTATTCAAGCCTACGACCAAGTGGCCCATTGCTGCATGTGGTGTTAAGGGAACTTATGTAAATTCATAAGAATTTTGTATTATGTATAATGTGTGTAATCAATCTCTTACCCGCCTTGCGCCAAGGGCCAGGCTTAGTTTTGTCCCACATCGGGACTTCGAAGAAAACTTCACTGAGAATCTGCCATAAAAGTCAAAATAAACGAAGGGTGTTAGATTTTTCAGCTTTGTGCCTTCCAGCAAAACAATATACATACATACATACATACATACATGCATGCATGCATGCATGCATGCATGCATGCATGCATGCATACATACATACATACATTGAGTACTTAAGGTTGGGAGAGGATCCCCCGAATCTAAAAAGAAAACAATACAGTACGCACTCATATGGGGGTTCCTCGCCACATTACAAATCCTCTCAACAACACAAAAAAGAATATACCAAAACAAAATAAAGACCAAAGATGGTCGTATACCCAAAACACAAAGACCCAGAAAAAAGAAAAAAACCACGTGGAGCCCAAAATAATCAAAGACCGAGAGCTGCTCTAATATACACCAGCTGCTCCAAAAAATCGAAACTACACCTAAGTCTCTTAACAAAGTCTGCAAAAAAACACCTCTGTGACTTGAAAGTAGCTATGTATCCTTGTAAACCTGTATAACGGTTGTAGATATAACCAAAAAAGAAAGGGAATTCAAACTTGTTAAGGCAAAAAACAAAGCAACAAAGGAGAGGAAGCCAGCTGGCAATCAGAATTGTGAGGCTGTAAACGACCAGATGAGGGCAAGCCGTTGGTAAAGGGGGAGTAAACATCCACAGGAAAAGGGGAGTAGACATGAAACCAGATGTTCCAATCAACAATAAAGAAAAGAAACCCGTAGCTAACCTCCAGTAAAACAACGAGCCACTTAAAACACAAAGGCCGTAGCCGAGCATACACAAAGTCATGAAAGGCATGAAAGTTAGGTAATCAAAGAAATCAAATGTAACAGAGTTCAGTAGTTAGCTTCTAATATATGGTATAGAAAGATTATCACCATGATGCAACTGTTTGAGAGGCGGAGGGGGATGAGTAGCAACAGTCGGGAGAGTGGTGCCACTCTTTGCAAGCCAATTCACAGGTGCATTCCCCTCTATAAATAAAACTGAATTGAATGTTAAGATGATGCACAAAGATTAAATTCCAAATACGATTAAGTAGACACAATAAATCCCAATCAGGCTTGGCCACTTTAGAATTGGTGTTTTTACAAATGAGTTGGGCACTTATTTATGTCATTTTGCTTCCCCTATTGAGGTTGTAAGTCCTCTGGAATGTGAAGGCCGGGCTGTGTTGATGGGTATTAAACTTGCAATTATTTTTTACTACTATAGACCGGGTATAATGAACTGAACACAGGCAATGGTACTCACCTTACTAATTTGTTAGCCAGCTCACTTTCGAGAACTAGAGGCAGGAGGACTAAAGTGGGACGTTCCTAGCACTTTTGTGCCATTTTGTGGCTTTTTGATTTTTTACCTTTATGTATCTTTACTTTATCTGGGTTTCGTGTGTGTTGTATTTTATGAGTTGGGCTTTCTTTTAGGCCCTCTCATACAACATTTCTGTATCTTTTTCATGCTAATATATTTGCCCTCGGGCTTTTTCTAATATATATATATATGTGTGTGTGTGCGTGTGCGTGTGTGTGTTCCACTTAAAATGTTTAAAAAAAAAATTGAAATTTAGTTCGAGCCGAGATTCGAGTTCGAACACGAGCTTAATTCAAACCAATGAGTTTGAATCGAGTCGAATACGAACAACTTACTCACAAGCCGAACACGAAAATTTTTTTTTTTAACAAGTCGAACACTAAAAAGTCTTGGGCTCGCTCAAGCTCAGCCGTTTACACCCCTAGTATGCAAATGTCCCTTCTAATTAAGATTTGATAAAAAAAAATTGTAATGGCATATTTTATTTCCAGAGCCCCAGAGGCAATCAAAGCAATGAATCAAGTTTTGTCTAAAGCAAAAGCAGAGATGTATGACTGCAATACATTTATTCGAAAGCTCCGTGGGATGCTTCAATCTGCAGATGAACGGGCTAGGGGCTTGAAAAAACAAAGCACATTCCTGAGTCAATTGGCTGCAAAAACAATTCCAAACGCCATTCACTGCTTATCAATGCGGCTGAGCATAGACTATTATCTCCTTCCTCCAGAGCAAAGAAAATTTCCAAACAGTGAAAATTTGGAAAACCCAAATCTTTACCATTATGCCCTTTTCTCCGACAATGTATTGGCTGCTTCAGTTGTTGTGAACTCAACTTTAATGAATGCTAAGGTAATTGATATTTTCTTCTGTCCCCTCTTCTTTCACTTAAACCACTTGCCCTAAATAACATTTTATTTCACTTAGTTTCAACTAATGCTTGGTTGCATTTGAAGGAGCCTGAGAAACATGTCTTTCATCTGGTTACGGATAAATTGAACTTTGGAGCCATGAATATGTGGTTTTTGTTGAATCCACCTCGGGATGCCACCATCCATGTAGAGAATGTGGATGACTTCAAATGGTTGAATTCTTCATATTGCCCTGTTCTTCGTCAGCTTGAGTCAGCAGCCATGAAGGAATACTACTTCACGGCTGCTCATCCAACAACCCTTTCGGCGGGTTCATCTAAGTTGAAATACCGAAATCCAAAGTACCTTTCGATGTTAAATCATTTAAGATTTTATTTACCACAGGTTTATCCAAAGTTGAACAAAATCTTGTTCCTTGATGATGATATCGTAGTTCAGAAGGATTTAACACCTTTGTGGCATGAAGATCTGAAGGGAAATGTAAATGGTGCTGTTGAGACCTGTGGTGAGAGCTTCCACAGGTTTGATAAGTATCTCAATTTCTCAAATCCTCATATTGCCCAGAATTTTGATTCGAATGCCTGCGGATGGGCCTATGGTATGAATATGTTTGATCTTGATGAATGGAAAAAGAAGGATATAACCGGTGTCTATCATAAATGGCAGACACTAGTAAGTCTATCGAAATCTTTCTGTATTACATTTTCTTTATAGTTTTGTTAAATTATTGTTTTTACTACAACAATTGCTTTGTCTTAGTTTCTAATTTAGTTCTGCATGATTGACTCCTTGTTGATGGGTTATTTCGATTCTAATCTAAATTAGCATCTTTAAATTAACGGCACGTTTGTTATCTACTTGGGCAACCTTAATTCTTTAGTTATGCTTTCTTTCTTTACATGCCATCTAGTGGATTGACTGGCCATCCTGATATTTATGAATTTGTATAACCCTAAAACATTTCAATACCATCATTTTTATCTACCGACTTCTAGACATAAACAAATCATTTGCATGCAATGTCCACGTTTCTATATATTTCATTGCTATGGTTTCTTTCATCGTTCCTTAGATTTTATTAAACCAAATAACTTGCCCTTTT
>NEWO01000001.1:4727350-4740644 GCA_003013225.1 Phalaenopsis aphrodite
TACTATTTGGTATTAGAAATAACCTCACCCTAATCTTATCCTAGGATTGCCTACACCCCTACCTAACCCAAAATTTTCTTTCCTACCCGACATCACACCCATACATCCTATCCCGCCTACCCACACTCAAATCATAACCCTACCATCAAGGAAACAAGTTCTAGACGCCGATCAGGAGTTCACCGTGGAATAGATACTACGACAACTCCTCTGAGTGCTACAACGACTCAATAAAATTAAGGAAAGGTCCGTGGAGAGGCCATCGTCGATCGTGATAGCAAGATTCAAGGAGTAGAGCGAGAAGAACATTTGAATTCTTTTCATAGGGATGATTTCACTGAAGAGGAATATTGACCGCAACGCTTCAAAATTCAATATCAGAGGAGGCCGAGAGATGAAGTGCCTGTTGGAGGATATAAAAAAGAGTGATAGTGGATATACAAGATTTCAAGGGAACAATGAATTTGGATGACTTCGTTGAGTGGTTGCAGACTATCGAGAGAATCTTTCAATAAAAAGAGGTACCAGATGACTAAAGGGTGAAGATTGTTGCCATCAAGCAGAAGAAAAGGTCCTCGTTGTGGTGGAAGAATCTGAAGAGGGAGAGAAGAATGCGACATGATCACTACTTGGGAGAAAATAAAGAAGGCAATGCGACGATATGCCTAGCCCCACACCACTGCCAGGATAATTTCTTGAATCTTCATCACCTGCAGTAGAGAAATCTATCAGTGGAGAGTGCACATCAGAGTTCATGCAATTTAAACTGGAATGTGATCTGACGGAGCCATGGGAGCACACGATTGCTAGGTGCTTGAGAGGCTTGAAGCCTGCAGTTGACAACAAGGTTCAACTACAACCTTACTTGTCTTTAAGTGATGCTCAAACCTTAGCAGTGAAAGTGGAGAGATCACAAAAGTAGAGCAAACATGCATTCAAACAAATGGCCACAGTCGGAGACGTCCGTAGGAGCACACTTAAGGTAGTTGAGAAGTCTGTTCAGGAAAATGATAGAGTGACTCAGAGTGAGAAGCCTGAGAAGAGCAACAACCCCAATATAGTCCCAACCAGGAAATGTTTTAGTTGTCATGGTTTTGGACACATTGCTTCTAGTTGCCTGACGGGCCAAGTTGTGTCCTTCACTAAGCAAGGTGTAGTGGAGGAAGTGAGCGACAAAGAGACAACTAAAGAATAGGGCGAGGACTGGCTTCCAACAAATAAGGGCGAGATGCTTGTGGTTCGACGGGTCCTCTAGTCTAAGGCTACTAGGGAGTAGCGGCTTCGCCACAATATAATCTACACTCGTATTGTGAAGGAAAATATATGTGATATTATCATTGATGGAGGGAGCAACAAGAGCATAATGTCTACGTTCATGGTGAACAAATTCAACCTCATGACTCAGAGGCATTCTCACTAGTATTCCTTGACTGGTTGAAGAAGGAGAACAAGGTGTTTCGTGGAGTTTTCGATTGGGAACCAGCTGCAGGATCAGGTATGGTACGACGTGTTGCTAATGAATGCGTGTCACCTTTTATTAGAAATACCATGATAATTTGATCGTATGACTAAACTTGACAAGTTCATGACTACACTTTCACCAAAGATGCCAATAGTATAGTCCTACCTTTTGTGGAGTTTGAAATTACAGGAGCCCTTGTCAACAGAGAAGCTCCAGTAGGACCAGTCTTGGTGATGACAAAAAAACAGGTTTCATATATAGGGCAACCATTGTAGAGAGTTTGAAGATATCCTGTTCGATAGCTTGCTACCATGGACGCAACCGTTCGGGAAGGTTCATGTTGTCCTCATTTTAGATCAAGTTGAGCCAATCTTTGGTTACTTTTAGGAGGATTCAATAATATTCGTGACACAAAGTCCCAGTTCAGTTCAGTAATGTACCCCCAGAAGGTTTAACCAATATGAATGTATGCTCGCAAGTGGAGAAAACTCTTTAGGCGTTCTAAGGGACAGTGCTGTGCTTCTCATGCCCCAGTCGAAGATCCTTCAATCCCGAGAGGTTATAACAACCCCGTCACCTTTAACATGCAGACAAAAGCTTCAAGGAATGAGTTCAAAATTCCCCCAATCTCAGGAGACTGAAGTGGGGCGTCTTGTGTGTGAGGCGGGAGTGGAGCAACCGCTTCACCTGTTACATGGACCGAACTGGTCTAGGGGTTTTTCCCATCCGTGAGAGTCAGTCAACCCTTCCTTTTGGGTTTACAGCCTCTGTGCAATAATTGGGCTGCTCCTTGAGTTATCTTTGGGCTATAAATATGGTGTTTTCATGTTTTTGGTCGGTGTTCGAACATATTTCTATCACAACAACCGTTGGTCTCAACTGTTTTCCCTTCTAGGGATATAATCGAAGACGAGTGCTGCTCCGAATGCATCTCTTTCCAAAGTAGTGATCATCCTCAATCTTTCCATCCTCCACAAACTTTCCCTCTACTATAGTTGTTGTCGTAACTGCTGCAGCCGCCCCAGAAAACAGTGCTTGTGCTGTTCCTGCAGCCCCACATCTTCTTGCCACCCTTCCCAACCACCTACCAGCCTCTTGACACCCAGCTGCCACCTCCTTGCCATCCTCCGTCCCCGCTGCAGCCACCGGACTGCCCTTCCAGGCTGTTTTCTGCAGATTCCCTTCTGCCTTTGCCATGCTACACCACTCCTGCCCTTCTGCCGCTGCCTCCCTACATGTCCAAATTGTTGCCACCTTGCAGCCATGCTCCCCCTGCAGGATCCTCCCTAACCTATGTCCATCTGCCACTGGTTGTCCCACCCCACGTCTGCCTTGCCTGGTCCCATCTTCCCAACCAGTCACCCTACCTTCCACCACCTTTGTGATACAACTTTAGCTGTGTTTGTGTGTGTCGTTTATTGTTATTTCCCTTTTAATGTGTCATTGGTATTGCCTATTGATTTTTTTTCCATTAATAATATTATTTGTTTATTGTTGTTTGGGTTAACTCTAGTATCAGTTATGTTTTTGTGCTGCTATGTTTTTGAGTTGGTAGCCACTTCTTGCAGCCTTACATGCAAACCTTTGTGCTTCTTGCCGCTGCTTGTGACTTATTCTTAATTCCTCCTTCCACAAATGTACGGTCTGTCCATTGTCACACCTAAGGTTCTCCTGTGCTGTAGTCATGGCTAGCTTCTTTATTGCTTCTGCTCTTGCTATCCATTTCTCACTAATGTTTACTTGGCGACTTTGATGAGAATCATCCTTCATCTTCCATTGTGGAGCTTGTTATCCATCTTGCTTTCTGTGGTTTCTTTTCCTCATGTATTGATGCTTTTTTGTTTAAACCTCATGTTATGGTGCTCTCCAGTGCTCATGGATATTACATTGTGTGCTTCATCATTTTGCTGATTCCTCTTCATCTGCCATCGGTTGATGTTTTGGTAGTTGGTTATGGTCCACTATCTATTGTGGAGAACCTTCTCTTATTTTTTTAGAGTTAGAGATATCTTATAGGAGAACCCCATTCTCCTTGTCTTTAGTTAGTAAATTTTCAATTGGCCAACCAAGCCTAGAGATTGTTCATACATTCATTTATGATCTTCATCTGTCGGGTGGTTTCTTTGTTGGATTTCTTGGTCAATGTTACATGCTTATCAAACTATCTATGAAAGCAAATTATTCTAGACTTTTTTCTTGGTGGTGATATTTTGCTAATAGTCTACAAATGATATGATAAAGTTGTCTCTATACTTTGATACTTTTGAGGAGCTCCTTACTAACCATGTTTGGGTTGTTTTTCCCTATCTTTGGTTCCACTACATTGATAAATCTACACTTAACTCCTTGGGTTTAATATTTGGCAAACCAATACTTGTGGATGCTACCACTAGGCTCGCCCTTATATGCCACCCATGTTCTTGTTGAAATGGATATTTGTGTCTCTGTGGCAAGAGGTTTGGATTAGCACTTCTTCAAGTTGCTATTGGTGAAAAGTGAATTTCATTGTTAGCCCTATTATTATTAGTCATGCAAAATTTTTGGGCATGATGACCTTGATTGTTTCAAGGCCTATCTAGAATTTAGGGGATAATCTTCTAGGTTTCTTGATAGTAGGGTTGGCTCTTTGATCACAATGGGGACATGTAAGAATTTTATTTTATTAATACTCATGATCATTGGAGTCTAATATTTTCTTTGCCTTGATCCCACTGTAATGTTCTTATGATCTCCATATTTTTTTAGAATTAGTTTTTGACTTATAGCCTTTAATGACGTTTACAGTTTGTTGGATGATAGTATTTCCTCTGCTTCTCCATCACTAGGATCATTTTTTTTGGATGTTGGAACTTGTATTATCTCTAGAGTCATGCCATGTTTAGATGTACGTTGGCTTATTGAGGGTTCTGCAGTTTGTCATACCATTGCTATTTTTTATTGCCAATAAGTGGAGGCCTTTGATGATTCAGGCTCAGTTAAGTCTAAAAATTCTATCAAGAGTTTATTTGATTTAGTGGATAAAGGGTTTTAGCTAGTGTTTTCTCATCAAGGCACTACTTAGTATAATATTTTTCTATTCTCTTAAATTGATTAGATTTCAAGGAGGAGATGATGACTCTGATGAGTTTGTCATTTATGACTTAGCAAATGTTTGAATGTCAGCTTGCTTCCCTTCAGATGGATATACAATATTTGAAATTTGACCTTATGTATTTTACTTTTTCTTTGAGTGTAATTATGTGGAGTTGAGTTTATGTAATTCATTCGTTGACTGATCATAAAATTATTCTGCTTAAAAAATCAATGTTTTTTCTGTAAGAAACTTTATGTATATCCTAGTGTGTTATTAAATCCAAGTCGATGCTTGCCCAAACCTTTGTGCTAGGAAAAACAATATCATAATGCCTCACATGCATCCCAAGCAAGAGCCATTATTACGGTTTTTTACCTTCTTGGCTAGCAGATGAGATAAATGATTCATGCAGTCTGTAAGTAATAAAAAAAATTATGTTGTGTCGTGACTCAACCCGGGGCTCAAAATTTTAAAAGCGGGAACAAACTGTTAGATGGTGAAAATTTAAATTTTACTTTCTTTCACTAACAAATTAATCATTCAAAATAAATTGAAAGAGCCACTAACAAATGTAATTTAACATAGCTAAAAGTAAAACTAGTTGTGAGCTACCTTTCTTTATGTCGGTCGTGTTATCTCTTCTTGCATTCATTTTCTAGCCTAATAGTCTGTTTGGGACAGTTTTTTGTCTGCTTTGCTTTTCAGACCACCACCACAGTTCTGCTTGGAGAATTGTTTTTTTTTGTTGTTTTTTAGAAATTTCTGTGGTAGAAAGCTGCTTTTTCAATCTGAGTTGTCTGATTTTTTGATATTAAAATAAAATTGTAATAGCCACAACAACTTTTTGAAAAGCTGTTTCTTTTGCAGCAGCTTCACATCTGCTTCTTCAAACAGCTGCAGCAGCCCCAAATAGACCCTAAGTCTTATACCTGAAATTGTTAGTTTAAATTTTTATGAGTTATTGACAATTCAATGAATTCTGAAACTTCTAAACTATAGTAACACAACCAACAAAATAATATGTATACTAGTAAAAAAATATAATGAGTATTAAAATATTTGACAGTTTATTTTTTAAATATAATCGTTCATGATAGCTCACAATATTCATTGTGTTATATTATATTATTTACATATTTATATCATTTTATTTACAACCGTCGTAAGAATACATCTAAATTTTGTACCAATAAAGATACTTCAATATCAATAATCTTTTCAAATTCTTGCATAGGTACCTGAGCGTCCCCAACTAGTATCTAAGGGTGGAACTCCATTATAGTCAATATGCACATGCAAGCAGTTTATATAACTTGTATTATTTATATGTTCATTTTATTCAATTTCGATATGATCTATATATATTTAAATAATGTGTAATAATAAGTACTTCTAAAGAAATATAACAAGCACAATGATATGACCAACAAATAAAAGAGCACATAAATTAGAATAAAATTGTGCAGTTGGATTTAACAAGTAGCAGTATCTCTAAATACAAATGATTTAGAAGAAACACAAATTACCATATATTAAAAATAAAACTACTCACCTGAAGCCTTTCACATTTTTACTTCTTAAGTTGTAACTTGTTCAATTGACAATTTTTAATATAAGAAATGTTCATATTAATAAATTTTGATCTTAATTATTAATTATTAATCATCATCATTATTATTATTTTTCATCATTATAATCCTTCAATTTTAAATTTGATCATGTTATCTTAATTAAATTATAGAGCTTATGACTTTACATACTTAAACATTAAATTTTTTCTTTATTTATGTATTCTTTATAAAATTAATTAATTTTGTTTTCATTATTACTTTATGTCAATATTAAAGTTCTAACTATTTTATTGAACACATAAACACACATATATTAGTATTTTCGCGTTATTATCTACTTTTTTTCACATGAACATTTAATAATATATCATCACAATTTAATTCCTTGCCAAGCTATTTTCATTCAATATTATAATAAATTTTTTATTTATAAGTTAAATGTCAACTTAACCATCCAATTTATTTATCCATTTAACTTTCAAGACTAAAGTTTACCAACTAGTATTGTGTATATATTATTCCTTCATTAATGAAAATTTATAGGCTTATATACAATATCTAAACTCTTATGTTTTTCTTAAAAGCATAACATTCTTGAATAAATCTTTTGTTATAATCTCTAAATAATTAAGTTAATGCACTATTTAAAACATAAAGGTCATTGCGTAGTTGAGGTTATCAATTGTGATTCCATTGATTAGCATCAATGGAGATTATCAATTAGATAAAATAGTTCAATAGAGTTTATATTCAAAACATAAAGGTCACTGCGTAGTTGAGATTATCAGTTGTGATTCCATTGATGTTAATCAATTACTTACTCGCCTAAACTAAGAGCAAATCGAGTATGGCATAAAAAGAATAAATACAATGAAATAATGACGGGAAAAAAGAGAAGAAGAATTAAATTAAGAGGACACACTTCCTTGGTTTGTCTCAGGCCTCACATTTGGCATAGAAAAGAGAGTTCTAAATAACATAGCAAATAGAATGCAATGTGGCTTTTATTTGTTTAGGTCTAAGACCTCTTATGTTCTCTTTAAGATAGGCCCAAAATTTAAGCAGCGTACTCACACAATCCTGTTATCCAACTAGCATGGATTTCTAATTTCCAATTTTAGCACTTTACTTTCAAAGAATCTCGTGTTGGCATGTTATAGCGTGTGATAAGATCGCCTAATTATGTTGAACTTTAAATTTCTCCAACAAATACAAACTTTGTTGGAACACGTCTAGTAGAATTAGTTTGATAGCAATTAACTATACAAGTTTGGGTGTGTTCAAAAGAAGAAATTTCAGATAATTTTCAAATTTTGGATGGACATAATGAGAAGTGATTATTTCGTGTAGACAATGGAAATGACTTTTATTAATGATAAAATAATGAAAATAGATTTAAATGGTTCGGGCAATATACAATGGAGACTTGAGGATGATCAAATATGTAGATAAAAAATAATCTAGATTGCTTAGGAGGGGGAAATGGGAAACCAAGATAAGATGTTTATAAACTCTATAAAAATGTGTAAATTAACAATTTTTTAATGGCAATGAACAGTGATTACAAATTTATAAACTAACCCCAAATATTTTGGATGATGTTAATGGTGATGATAAAATGTTTGGAAGAGGCAGTGAAGTTATTCTTTCAACATATTTAAGGAATATGAGCTGCCATCTTCCGTTAGTTCAAATAGGGGCAATCGGTTCTTTAAAAACATTTGGAAAGCCTTATGGGGCTTCGATGTATACCATGTTAAAGCAAAGTTTTGTCTTTTGTACGTCCATCTGAAATCTTGTGATGAAGTTCTTCCTTATCTACAACTCATGTTTAATAGTGCTATGCAAGGATAGATGACAAAAATGCCCTTTTGAGGTCTTTTTGGGCTATTGATTTCAATGTCCTTTTAGTTGGGAGTTCTCAATTAGTACAAAAGATAATGTGATAATGAGTAACAGTTGAGCATAATGAGGGAAGTATTCAGAAAATTCAAAAGGGAGTTAAGGAGAATCAAAAGAGATCACAAGAAATGCACATGGTTTGTCATGGCATACGAATGAGTGAGTGCACATTCTAAAGAGATTTATTTTGGTTGCACTTGGTAAAAATACATATTGAAAGGTGGAGGTCAAAATATCAAGTCAATTAATTTCATTTTATAAAGACTGGCGATATTATTTTTTGGAATAGTTTGCCTTGAAGATTACTCTTTCAACGATGCTAAGATTTTGAGGTTTTTCAATCCTTCATTACTGGACAATGAGTTCAAGAAAGTGTTTCCTATAATTGAAGATACTAACTTTGAGCTTGAAGGTCCATTGTAGGGGGCTTAAACCATGGACATGAAGGTTTTGACATATGAAGGATTGAAGTTGATCTACAAGATTGTTAAGAAAGGGTGCAATCCATGACAAGCCAGGTAATATTCTAGGGAGGATGGAGTACAAGTTTCTCCATATTTAGTTTTAGCTGTGGACGTAAATGATGCACTTGATCTACAAGATTGTTAAGAAAGGGGACAATCCATGACAAGCCAGGTAATATTCTAGCGAGGATGGAGTACAATTTTTTCCATATTTACTTTTAGTTGTGGACGTAAATGCTGCATAGGGGAAGTTGTGATCCAATATGATTATAACAAATAGAAATCAATCCCTGATGGTATCTGGTGTATCTCTTAGATGGTTGGAGTACCTTGGATGAATTGGATCTTATTTTTAGATGTTTTTTAATCCTTCTATATCTTCTTAAGAAAGTTTAAATTACTATCCTCCTATGTAAGAATTATTTTTCTTATTTTGGAAGTTAGTTTCTTATTTTTAGAAGTTGGGTTACTATTTTTTTGTAGTTTTTTTCATGCAAATTTCTCGTCTTTCCTAGTTGTGAATCCCACCATCTCCGTCTTTGTTTACCTATATTTTCTTACAGTTGGAATTATAAAGAAAGAAAAATTTTGCAATAAAAGTGATTGAAAAATTTGCTATGAAACAAAAGCATGAAGAATAAAGCCTCAGAGATTGATATGACGCTACTTTCTAAGTTTAAAATAGAAAGAAGGAGAATTTAGTCCATGAAATTATTTTTTGAATTGGAAATCAGACCTTTTCAGGTTTGGACAACAGAAGTGTCCCTAACATCCTAATCTCTTGGTTTTCTTAGACTCCTTCCATTTAAAGGAGGATCATCTAGTTTGGGAACGTGTGATTTGACGTTGTTGGTTGTGATTTTTGGTAACCTTTGTTGCAGTTTTCAAGCTAGGGTTTGTCATTGGCGGAGCTGATTTTGGCTGCAGATTTTTTTGTAGTCGTTGTTATCCTAGTAGGTGCTTTATAGCTATTTCGATGGATTTATTTGTTGGATGCTTATTTTCAAATATTTATTTTGTTCTCAATCTAGTGTTTTTTGTCAAGGAAGTGATTTTGACTGAAGATTTGGTTGCAGGCTCTGTTATCTTAGTAGGTTTTTTATACCTATTTCAATGGATCTATTTATTGTATTCTTATTTTCAAGTATTTTTTTATAAGATTAGGAGAGCTTTATGATTTTAAAGAGGTATGAGACGAAGTTGTAACCAACTAGTTCTGACTAAAATTTCACTTGAATGTGTTATTCCTTGCAATTGTGAGAGTATTTCTTGTGCAAAGAGATTTAAAGATATTTTAAGAAAGATTTTCAATGGATTTATCTGCTGGATTCTTTTTTCAAATATTTATTTGGTTCTCATACTAGGGTTTGCGGTTGATGAAGTGATTTTAATTAAAGATTTGGTTGCAGGCTTGGTTATCTTAGTAGGTTCTTTATAGCTATTTCAATGGATCTATTTGTTGAATTCTTATTTTGAAGTATTTATCTATAACTTTAGGAGAACTTTATGATTTTAAATAGGTATGAGACAAGGTTGTAATCAACTAGTTTTGAATAAAATTTCACTTGAATGTGTTATTCCTTGCAATTGTAAAAGTATTTCTTGTGCAAAGAGATTTAAATATTTTTAAGAAAGATTTTCAATGGATTTATTTGCTGGATTCTTATTTTGAAATATTTATTTGGTTCTCAAACTAGGGTTTGCCGTTGATCGAAGTGATTTTGACTGAAGATTTGGTTGCAGGCTTTGTTATTTTAGTAGGTTCTTTATAGTTATTTTAATGGATCTATTTTTTGGATTCTTATTTTCAAGTCTTTATCTATACATTTAGGAGAACTTTATGACTTAAAAGACGTATGTGACAAAGTTGTAATCAACTAGTTCTGAATAAAATTTCACTTGAATGTATTATTCCTTGCAATTGTAAGAGTATTTCTTGTGCAAAGAGTTCTAAAGATTTTCAATGGATTTATTTGCTAGATTCTTATTTTCAAATATTTATTTGGTTCTCAAACTAGGGTTTGCCGTTGACCAATTGATTTTGACTGAGGATTTGGTTGCAGGCTTTGTTATCTTAGTAGGTTCTTTATAGCTATTTCAATGGATTTATTTGTTGGATTCTTATTTTCAAGTATTTATTTATAAATTAGGAGAACTTTATGATTTTAAGGAGGTATGAGACAAAGTTGTAATCAACTAGCTCTGAATAAAATTTTACTTGAATGTGTTATTCCTTGCAATTGTAAGAGAGTATTTCTGTGCAAAGAGATTTAAAGATTTTTAAGAAAGATTTTCATGTAGATATTCGTTACTTGATTCGATTGCTTGAGTTTTTTTTTTTTTTTCGTTTTACTTTATTAATTTTGCTAGGGGTGTAAAAGCATGGTTGATTTTAATTAAGTTTTATATGTTCTGGTTTTCAAAAAGTGCTTAATTTCCAATGAATTGTGTGGTTTTCATTATTGTTTTTAATTTTTATGCCTTATTTCTACTAAAAGGTTGTTAAATTATCGCCCACGTCAAATTTTTTTATTTTTGGTTTCTATCTCTACTAATGAACTATCCTCCAAATTAAGAAATTTTTATTTACAAATTTCTTTGTTTGCATGAATTTGTGCATCATATACACGTTTATATGTGTATGTATATTGTATGATGTATATACAATGTTTAAAGTTGCGCAATGGGCATTGATGCATTTTTCATTCATGAGGCGAGATGTAAGCCTAAAGACGGTCTAAGGCGTAAGCCTCGTAGTTTGAAAATTGTGTTAATTCAAAATAAAGGGTAAAACTAATACATTAGTATCACAACTTATATGAAATAATAAATTTCAAAAGCTGCAAAATATCAACTAATCAAAATCTAATATTAACATCAACTAATCAAACCATCAAAGTAACATAAAATATGAAATGAAAGTATTATAAAATGTCTAAGTAAAACATAAGATGAGTTAGACTTCTCACACTCTTCTTGTGTGGTTTTCATTGTTGTTTTTAATTTTTATGCATTATTTCTATTAAAAGGTTGTTAATTTATCATCCACATCAAATTTTTTTATTTTTTGTTTCCATCTCAGCTATTGAATTATCGTTCAAATTAAGAGATTTTTATTTACAAATTTCTTTGTTTGCATGGGTTTGTGTGCATCATGTAAAGATATATATGTGTGTATGTTTTTATGATGTATATTTGTATATAAAATGTTTAAAATTGCACAATTGGTATTGATACATTTTTCATTCGTGAGGTGAGACGTAAGCCTCAAGACGATCTGAGGCATAAACCTTGTGGTTTGAAAATTGTGTTAAGTTAAAATAAATGGATAAAAATAATACATTAGTATCATAACTTATATGAAATAATAAATTCCGTAAGCTGCAAAATATCATATAACAACTCGCATAAATAAAAATATAATGTAAACATCAACTAATCAAGTCATCAAACTAACATAAATAAGAAATAAAAAATATAAAATATCAAAGTAAGAGAAGACGAGTTAAGACTTCTCACACTCTTATTGTTCAAACAACATAGTAACATCTATAAATTTAAATAAGAACATAATAAATTATCAAAAGTCCGAACAACAGGCAACAACGATAGCAAGAGGAGAATGACTGAAATGAAAGAATAATAATAATAATAAAAAAGTGCCGGCGGTTAGAGGAGTCGCACCCCCTCACAAACAATTTTAACTCACGCTCCACACTTCCCCTTATTTGAAATAGACGAGCGACCAAAGAGATAGCGGGAGAGATCGAGAGAGGAGAAACTATCGTGCCCTAGCCGATCAAAGTCAATAAAGGAGGAAGTTGCAGCTGTAGTGGACTGTCTAACCGTGCGAAGGAAGAAAAGGAAGGAGAGAGAAGAGGTGGCGTTGAGGGCTTACTTGGATTGAGTTTCAACCAAAGACGTGTGGCCTTCGCGTGAGGAGAAAGAGCGGAGGTCTTTGTGTGAAATTCGAGCCCTAATCAAGGCCGAAGTGGGAAGATGCGTGTGCTGCCCTGGATTGAGCCGTGCAAAGGGATCCCTACTGGAAAATCAGCAAGCAAAGGAGGAGGAAGGAGCTGTGTCGTTTTCATGTACGAGAGGAAGCCAAGACCGACACTACGGTGCCGTGCTCTATCCCGTCGAGTCGTGGCCAAAGGAGTAGGAAGAGGGACCTTTGTGCGTGCGAGGGAGCTGAAGGTCTGCTTCCGTGTGGTTAGGGCAACAGGTTAAATGGTATGTTTAATATTTTAATAAATTTAGATATTATCATATGAATAATTATATATATGTGTGAGGGTATGTTTATTTAATTCATGGAAAGTTTTACTGAAATTAGGACTCAAACAAATAGCTAATTCAGATTCGAAGGAGAAATTGGAGCTTGCGAGTGACGGAGGAGATCGATCTGAGCAACTTATAAGGTAAATATTAATGTTATATTATTATTGGAACAAATAATATATTTCTTTAAATTAATGTTTTAAAATTTTTATATAATTAGAAAGTGTGTAGAAAGCTCATAAATTTTCTGGATTCAAGAAATGCTAAGAATCATAAGGTCATAAACGGTTTGTGTTTTTAATCATCTTACATATTTAAATAAGTTAACTATATTTAAGTCTCTTTATGATGTGATTCTTATAATTATATGTATTTTTAATTGATTTAGGTGCTAGTCAAAGGAAGTGAAGGGTTGAACTTTTTCATGAGTTTTTTAAGTCAAAGGAAGAAATTATTTTCTTTTATGCTTTAAATTAATATTTTATTAAATTAATAATTGCTTTATTAAATGATTTAAAATAAGTATTTTATTCATGTTTGA
>NEWO01000001.1:4758660-4769456 GCA_003013225.1 Phalaenopsis aphrodite
TAGAATTCAACATGAAATATGAAAATCCAATTTTAAAATATTGTGCTAAGAAACTTCAAAGAGAACCAACAATAAAGGTAAAACGTATAACTCACTCCTTTATATTTTACATTTGGATATATCAGTAAACTAAATTTAGTTTCTAAAAAAGTTAAATTCGCATATGTTGTCGTTGCAAATAGGAAGAATAATACTTGTTGGATGATAAACTTGGGAATTTTAGATCACACGATCAGAGATGAAGTTGTCCTCCATAATTATTACACATTCCTGATGTTCGAATTGTAGATGGATCATTATGCAATTTAGTTGGAATGTGCCATTTTCTAAAAAGATGTCGTATCACTTAACCTAAATTGCAATTTATTATCAATTTACAACTATCAGTTTGCAAACTCGGTCAAGACAAAAATTTTCTGGCTGATTTATCATTGATCTTTATCACTTTATGAACTTGAACTTGAGGTGGGATTTTTGATAGTGCAGGGATGTGTTCTGGACTTTACCTTCTAAAATTTGATCAATTAAGGTATGAGTTCAAATAATGGGTTGTATGTCCACTAAAACTTTCATCAAATATTCTTCAAATAATTATAGTGATGTCTGACTTTAACAATATTGCCTAAGGCAATCAAACTTTATTGACCTCTAAGTTCACTGATAAAAATTCAAAAGGGCTTTTAGCATAAATTTTGTCATATGGTTAAAAACATTTGTCGTTACTATCCTAATCAAACCTATAAATATTCCCAATCTTTTGAATTAGACCATGGTGATGTGTAGGTATCATTTAAAGTAACAATTATTTGGTGCTAGATGGTTTATTTTCTTTAACGACATAGTGCCCATCTCGCCTGGTTTTTCTTGATAAAA
Source organism: Phalaenopsis aphrodite (assembly GCA_003013225.1). Taxonomy (NCBI): domain Eukaryota; kingdom Viridiplantae; phylum Streptophyta; class Magnoliopsida; order Asparagales; family Orchidaceae; genus Phalaenopsis; species Phalaenopsis aphrodite. Next base: position 4,759,534 of record NEWO01000001.1, read on the forward strand.
GAAAAATTCGGAGGGATAAATTTGTAAACATTTCAATGCCTATGATTCACACTCAATTTTAATCTAAAAAATCTACAATGCTAAAGAATACTTTGAATTGAATTTTTAGAAATTATATCTTAAATTAGGGAATATCCACAAAAAACTCTTCTATTAACATCTTCCAAAAAATGGGGTTTTAAAAAAAAAAAGATAAGGCGCTTCTTAGAGGTGCTTAGATTTTTAATTTTCTTCACAATTATTTTTCCAGTCTCTCTGAGAGTAGCTCTCTTAAGAACTGAATATCTCATGAATAAAATTCACTCAAGTGTCCTTATATTTTAAGCAACAGTCGAAATGCATTTTTATTCATTTCCTTATACTAAATTTATTTGTTCTGTTTCTTTTAGAATATTTAGGTGTCTAGTTTAGCTTTGGTTCACACAATATCAGTGCAAGTTAGATCTGACCTCTTTTGTTACCTTTATTAGATACTTACAAAATAAAAATAAGGTACAAAAGCTATTCAACAGTAACTAGAAAAAATTACAAGCTTTTGTATGTAGCATAACGTTCCTTGAGCGCCAATCTTATTACTGTAATAATTCACGAGGAGAAATTTCAAAAATAAGAATTTCAGCTTTGAAATTTCTGTGATAATCCACCGCCCTCATTAAATCCAAGGACAATAAACATTTCTTATTGCCCCTCGTCCATCTCCTTGTCAATATATCTAACATTTGCAGAATTAGCTTTGTGCCTATACTAGGAAGGAAAAATAAAATCAAGAAGATCAACCAACTGATGTCTAGCACACTTATGAAACCAAATCTAATTTAAAGTTGAATTAAATGCAAATTGGTAAGAATAAATCTATAGAAGAAGATCATGATCTGTTTCAGTCTGAGTGAGATCATCGACCAAATACTCAATATATAATTCCATAACTTACAAAAAATTTTTCCTATATTTAATCTTCTTATCATACTGGAGGAAACTCAAACCACAACGAAAGCACACATTATTTCTGAATTGAAAATGGATTACAAACATGACACTTGAAAAACAAGAAGTAACGACAAACAAACACTAACAACATAAACAATAAAATATATCTGTGGGTGACAATGAGAAAGGAGATTGCTAGATGGTGGGTTGGCGGCTGATGGAAGATGGCTGCAGCTGAGGGGAGGTGGCAGGAGGGAAGGGCGGCCACTGGGAGATGGCTGCGGTTGCTGAAAGAAGCCTGGAAGGTGATTGGCAGCTATAGAGGAGGAGGGTATGGGGTTGCTGGAAAAGGGTTGTGGGCTAGGCAACAGCAGGAAGTGGTGGCTTGAGGGGTTGGACAACAGCTGAAATTTGTGCCGGTGGCTGGGCAGCAGCAAGAGGTAGTCTGGGCAATAGCCTAAAGGACGGGCAGCACTCAAAAGAGGGATGACGTGAGCTGGACAGCGGTCGGAAGGGGATGGTGTGGTCTGGACAGCAGCCGGAAGATGTTTTGCAGCTGCTGGAAGCAGGGCCAGAGGGCCTACAGAAGGATCAATGTTTGGTTGTGGTTGAGTTACAGTCGAAGCAACACCTGGAACCTTGGAGATAGTCACCTCCTCGGACGAGTTACAACCGAAACACCTTTTCACGTTAGATACAACCTCCAGAGCCGAAGAACGCCTCAAAGGCAGCACTAAAAAATTTGCACTCCTAAAAACTCCCCCTCTTCCAATCAGAACAACAATTATAAATAAAATAGGAGTAGAGGCTAGAGTAGGTAAGTTGAGAAAATAGGCAAGGATTAAAGAAGAGTGGATAGTAAAGGTAGGAATTTGAAATGCAGTCCAAGTATGGAGGGAATGATTAGAAAGGGGAAACTAGAGCAGGAGAATCAAATAGGAAGGAGAATTAAATCTGAAAGTGGACTACGGTTACTGTAGCTTCTATAGTACTGCGGGCGGTAAGCTCTTGCGCAAGCTCCTATGATTGGGGGAGCTTAGGGGCGGATGCTATGGAGCTCTAGGATAGGACTAGGGTTGGGCTAACTCTGATACCAAATAATATCGGAGGAAACCCAAATCACAATAGAAACACATAATTTCTGAATTCCAAATGGATTTCGAACATGACACTTGAAAAGCAGGAAGTAACGATAAACAAATATGAACAATATAAACAATAAAAGATATCCACGGGTGACAACTAGGATGGAGGCTGCTGGACGGTGGCTTGGCGGCTGATGGAAGATGGCTGGGCTGAGGGGAGGTGCCAGGACGAAAGGACGACCACTGGGAGATGGTTGCGATTGCTGGAAGAGTCCTAGATGGTGGTTGGTAGCTGTAGGAGAGCAGTTGCGGTTGCTGGAAGAGGGTTGAAAGGTGGTTGGTGGCTAGGGAAGAGGAGCTACAGTTGCTAGAAGAGGTATGTGGGTTGAGCGACAGCATGAAGTGGTAACCTTGAAGGGTTGGACAACAGTTGGAACATGTGCCGGTGGCCGGGCAACAATAGAAGATAGTTTGGAAAGCAGCCAAAAAGCTTAGCATCGCCCGAAAGAGGGATGATGTGGTATGGACAGCAGCCGAAAGGTGGTTTGCGGCTGCTAGAAGCAGGATCGGAGGGGCTGCAGAAGGATAAATGTCTCGTCAAAGTTGAGCTACTGCTCGAGCAACACACGAAGCCCCCTTGGAGACGGCCACCTCCTCGGATGAGTTACAGTCAGAGCACCTTCTCACCGTCGGATACAACCCCAAAAGGGAAAAATGCCCCAGAGGCAACACTTGGAAATCTGCATTCCCAAAAACTCCCCATCTTCCAATCAACACACAAAAGTTAAAAATAAGATGAGAGTATAGGCTAGACCAGGTAAGTAGAGAAAATATGCAAGAATTAAATAAGAGTGGATAGGAAAGACAGATTAGGAAGGGGAGACTAAAGCAGGAGAATCAAATAGGATAGGGAATTAAATCTGAAAGTGGAATCTGAAAGTTGACCGTAGTTACTGTAGCAGCTATTGTAACACGTCTGCGGCACTGTAACTGCTACAGTGCAGTGGGCGATAAGCTCCTGCATCATAAAATAAATATTTCAAATAATGTTCATGAAATTTTAAAACTCCTTGAGTAAAAGAAAGTTATAATGGAAGACTTATTGTGTTTAAAATAGTGTGGCATGCTAGAAGTTTATGAACTTCCACCATGTAATAAAATATTCACATGTAAATGGATCTTCAAAGTCAAATGTAAAATAAATGAGAGCATGAATGAATTTAAGGCTCTACTTGGCACCAAATGCTACATAAAATTTTATAATGTTAACCATCAAGAAACATAATCTTCCGCTGTCAAACTCAACACAAATAAGTTTTGCTCCGCGGTGGCAATTTTGATTGGCTTCTCCGTCAACTTGACATCAGGATTTTTTTTTTTTAAATAGAGAGACTTTGTGGTGGAGATATACATAAATATCATTCATGCGTTGAAAAATAAAGAAGCATTAATAAGATAAGTAAGCTCAAAAAATCTTTATATGGCCTCAAATAATTTTCTCGTGCTTTGTTATAAGAAAACTATTTTCATCCCAACTGAAACCACTCGTGCAAGCGTGCACACACACACACCGTCCCCCATTGATAAGGTAAGTATCAATGCCGTGTTTAAGAACTCATCTCCCTTTTTCTATCGCTTGTCTTGATACTTGATTTTCTATTAATTGTAAGCCAATACATGAACAATATCACTGAAGATCAAATGAAAGTTTTAGCCCATTATAAGGTACTTTAAGATAATATTAAGAATATGCCTGCTATATAAAACATCATCTAATGAGGAAATTAAAGTTTTCACAATTATTGATTGGGTTGAATATGCACTAGATCAAAGATTTATCTCTTGTTATTGAACTTACCTATGTGAAATCTAGTTGCATGGAGAGCATGTATTTGATTTCAATGTTGAAGTTGAATAAATGGTAGTGGAAAATGATATTTGTGAAGGAATAATAGGACAATAAGCCTTTATCCCACTAGTGGGGTCGGCTACATGAATTCTTTTCACCATTATTTCCTATTCAATTGTGAAGGAATCTGTTTAAGAAATTTATTAGAAGAACTAGATTAAGACTATTATGGCGACCCGGTTGCCATTAGAATATTACCAAAAATTTTGGTCCACTATCACAAAACTAAACAGAGACTGAATTTATCTTAGACAACAATTAAAAATAAACTAAATTTATGTTCCAACTAATTCTTCAACTGCAAATACCCTCACTAACTCTACCCAGAATTAGTTTTGATAACCTAATTGGCAAGCTGGGTATGATCAATTGATACAATCCTGGTTAAGTGGAGTGTCGAAATAATTTTGAATCTATTCCTTTTTTTTTCATTTTGAGCAATCAACCAATTCATGGGCGACAATTTTCATCTATAACAGTCTAACAATCTATGAAATTTTTCTTTCCATGTATAACAATTCAACTATTCATGTATAGTGCAGCTTTTCATCTGCAACATTTCAACCGTTTATTGACCACAACACTCAATTTCTATTGAATAGTGAATTATGGATTAAGTTTAATACGAGTTTTCGGTAATGTACAATTTTTTACTTACACAAAAAGTAAATAAAATTCAATCAAAATATTCTATTTTTTATTGTTTTTCTTCTCATTTTAATTTTATGACCTGTAAATGACTTGTTAGATATTATACTGATGCTGGGAGCGTCTTAATGTTTACTTAGGTAATGCAACAAAATTAACTGTTTGCTATATGTCCTAACATATAAGTGACCAGGTCCAACTAATCTCCATCGTTTTATTTGACGGTTTATTGGCAATGACTCCCATTTTGATTAGTGGATTGACTTGTTTCAAGGTGCTGTTTTTGTAATTGTAATAAAACTAATGAGTTTGGTGAATGTTTATTCCATTTTTAGATGATAATAGATGTTGAATCGAATGTTCTTCTGTGGATCCTTGCTTTCACATTGCCACACTTAAAATTCTCTGTCATGTTACAATAAGTTCATCCTTGATGGAAAGCATCTAATTGATCAAAAAACATACAGTAGAGACTACATCAACCTAGAACTGTCTACACACATTCTTTTGAAACAAAAGGGCTCTAGCTGTCTTAACAATATATTTATTTTTATTTAAGCTGCTCTATTTTGGGATGGAGTATAGACAAATGGTAACTAGTGAAGCATCATGTTTTGCTTCTTGTACGATTGAAAGTATGCAGAACATTGTCACTTCTTGAAATTTTAACCGAAATATTGAATTGGGTTTTATTTTTAGCACTAAAAGATTAAAAATGTGATGACAACTCAGTACGAGATTTCATAATGTAAAGCCAATTAATACATGAAAAATCATCCACCAAAGTAACTCAGTACGAGATTTAGAATCTTCTAGGTCTTTTTGAGCAACTTCTAACATGTTTTCTTCGTATGATAAGATTTATGAGAACAATTTTCCTAATTTCTATGCGGTTCAGGATCTTTAAAAAACTCCATTCTTGCTAAATTGCTAATTAGGAAGGATCTGAGCACTGCATGGTTTGACCCCAAATATTTCATTTTCTATTAATAAATTGAACACATACTTCCGTTGAGATAGAAATATACCCTTCTTGCTCCTTGATATCTCAATCTCCAAGAACTACTTGAAGTAACCCAAAATTCGAGAGTCTCAACTCTGAGAGGCTTCATTAGTAGTGACCATGTGAGTTGGTTGTGAGATAGAACTCTTCTGATTATTTTTTAGCAACTTTTGACTTGTTCTCTTCATATGACTAGGTTCATGACAGTAATAACACACTACCTTTGAACATTGATTTCTATAATTTGGAGTTCCACTTTTGTACAGAGACTGAGGTTTATTGATGTATGTATTCTTCTAACTAGCAAGAGCACTAGGTTGTTGTACAAATGAGGCCTGAGGACTCGGAATCATATGCAATACTCTGGTTTAAGTTTTTCTCAGAGTAATATATTTAGGGTCAGATAAGATCTGTGATTTGACATCTTCATACTGAGAGTTGAGGACAACTAGAAAACTATACTCATTTGTTCTCTTTGAGCATGCTAAATCCAGACATTGGCACTGAAGTGCAATAGTGTGTTCAATTCTTCATACACACGTTTAAAGTGTATGTGATACATGCTAAGTGACTGATCCTATTGTTCAACTCGATATAACTTCTTTCATACTTCAAAGATTTGAGAAATGTTCTCTTCCATAAATCATAAATGACAATTCCTCCGTCGCATCTTTAACGCAGTCACAATGAGTAATATGACCATATTAATTAAGTTTGATAGAGTTTCGTATTTGTATCAATAGTTGAGCATCCACTCTCATCCTCTCAAAATAATTTGACTCGGCCTTAGCTTAGGGATTATCGATGAGTGAATCTTTTGAGAAATACTTCTTAAATAAAGTCTTACAATTTTATTTCAGTGAAGATAATTGATATCATATAACTTTTTTTCTGTAATCTTCGCTACTGATGAAACCAAACCTGCCACAAGATTTTTTTATTCATCAGCCATAATCGATGCCATTTTGTGCTAAAGGACGAGCCAAAGGTTAGTCGAAAGCACTGAAGACAAATAACTTAATTACCAATCGTTCACTATTTGCTTAAATAAAGAAAGAAGAAAAAAATTGAACCAACAAAGCCAAACAGAGCAACCGTCCTAAGCAGATGAAGCAAAGCGAAGTAGACAGAGCGACCAAGACAGAAGTCGGCTTTATCAATGCCCTAATCTTGTCGACGCAGATAGGAGGACGACGCAGATGCAGGCCAAGCCTTCAAATGAAATCTTCGAGCGAAGCAGACGAATTCTTCGAGACGAAACCTTCAAACAAAGCAAACGAAGTCCTCGTTGCCCTTTCAAATATTTTTTGAAGCAAATGAGACCTTTGAATGAAATTAAAGCATCAAACGATGATGCTGACGTTTGAAGCAGATGAGGCCTTCGAACAAAACCGAAGTACCGAACAATGATGCCAAGCGATGTAGATGATGATGTCGAAGATGTCTAGGGATGCTGATGACGAAGCTGAGGCGTCGTCTGTTCCAAAGCAAACAATGACATTTGCTCCGAAGCAAACGGCGACATTTGCTCCGAAGTAGACGACGTCGTCTGTTCCAAACCAAATGACATTGTTTGTGTCAATCAAACGAGGCAGCTGCAGACGATGCTCTAAGACAATGTGATGGAAAGCTTCCTCTTTTCTTATTCCTAATTGAAAACATATATTACACATTTATGCACACTTCCAACTTTCTAGATTAGGAATAAATCTAATATAGAAACAATATTCTAATCAGATCTTCTCTAATTAGGTTGTCTACTATCAAATTTCCCAATATACAAACTTCCTAATATACACTTTCCATAACAGCCCTCATCATGATCATTGTCCTTAATACTCTTCATGATTCCTGGTCCTCTTTACTTCAGCTGATTGATCTATAGGATGCTAAATATAAAGGAATTTTACATACATACCACACATTTCTTATGTATGTACAATTCTAACACAGAAAGTTTAATGTTTACAATTGTAATACCTTGGTGTTATAAAACTATGCATGAAAAAGGTGGATTTCACTTTTAAAAAGGTAATAATGATGATATTTTTGTTGCGATGTTACAAATTGAGTGGTACGCATACAAATATGAATGTTTAACTGTTAGATATGTAAATAGAAAAGAATTTTGTGGTATGTATGTAAACGACCCTTTTATAATTTATGTCAAAGTTCATGAATTGAATTGGCCATTACACCAACAAAAATTTTATGCTGATGTATGCCAATACTTCATGTTTTAACAGAATGAGGATAGGGCCCTATGGAAACTTGGAACACTGCCGGCCGGATTGTTGACATTTTACAATCTTACACATCCGCTGGACAAGTCGTGGCATGTTCTTGGTTTGGGTTACAATCCAAGCATCGATCATTCGGAGATCGAGAAAGCCGCTGTCATACATTATAATGGCAACATGAAACCTTGGTTGGAGCTGGCAATGACCAAATACAGAACTTACTGGACCAGATATATCAACTATGATCATTCTTACATTCAGAATTGCAAGTTGAGGACATAAACTGAAGAAGCTGAACAAAGGCATGTTTCTCTCACTTGCTTCCTGTTCATTTGCCTGAGAAGGTTTTTTTTTTTTTTTAATTTTTTTTTTTAATTTTGTGCTACCTTTTAGACTACTCAATTCTTTATTTATTATTGCTATTTTTTTTAAAATTTTTTCTTCTTGTTGAAATACTAATTTACTTCAGGTTAATTCTTATTCTTATGTTGCAACTTTTCTACCTTTTTTGTGTAATCCTCCACTTTCATGGTGGGAATTGGTTTGTATGATGCATATGTGCTTGTTCAGAATAAATCAGAACTGAGATAGAACTGTATAGCTGAAGTTTGATGATCCTAATACTAATTATTAGGATAGAAAATTGAAATACAAACAAATTTATTTTAGTTATCATTTTGTGAAAAGATAATGCTTTATTATTCTATTCTCATCATTGTTGTGTTTGATGGCATTATTTTTTAGGGGCATTTATATAATAACGGTCCAAAACATTGAATATAATGTATTAACCACCCAAACTTTAAACATAACATTTTAACCATCCAAAACTTTCACTCAAAGGCTTCACTAGTGGGTAAAAGAGTGGGTGAAATTTAAAAAAAAAAAAAAAAGGTTAAAATATTATATTTAAATTTTTGGCATTTAAAGTGTTATATTTAATGTTTTGGGTGATTGGTATGTAAAAAGACTTATTTTGTAGTGAGTTACTCTGATAAATTTAACATTGTGCTTAATGAGATTAAGAGGCTCATATTTACTTAATTGGCCGATTGTGATGATGTGTGGGTTGGATCAAATGGTTAGCTATGCCAAAATATTGTTAGAAGGAGCAAACATCATATAATTGAAATTAGTATATTGTAGTAAAAGTATTAAATAAATATAAATAATATATTTTTTCATCTCAAAATTCAATAATTTTTGAAGGAAATTAAAAAAAATTAGATGGTTCCTTTTAAACTCAAGTTTAGACATATATATATATTTATATATTAATTTATTTCTCTGCTTATTAAATCATTAAAAGAATTTTGAGATTTATTTTTAATTTCTTTTTAATTTATGATGAGAAATAATTTTTTACAACTTGATATTTTAGGGTGTAGTTATTATAAGAAAATTGGTGTTCTATTTATTTAAAAGAAAATTTATAATAAAAACTCTACTTTTATTTTTTTATGAATAGTTTTTGCTATTTCAAATAGAATATTAATGTCATATTCATATATATATATATATATATATATAATAGGATGTTAACACCTATTTGTTGGCTTTTTTACTTTAAGTTGGTCTAGTTAGTGTTTGCTTGGCTGGAGTGAGAATGTCCAATTGCACTAATGGACAATTAGCTCCCTTCAAAGCATAAAGTATATTTTATAAGACAAATCATACAATTTATTATTTGTCTCCACATAATGAAAAATCAATAAAAGAAAAATAATTTTTTTTATTTCTTAAATTGCTACCGATTTCATTTTTTCGTTCATGAAAATTAGGGAAAAATAAAATCAATACTCTGATTCCACCCACAATAATTTTTAAATACATCTGAAACCATGAATTCCATTATTGAAGCACTCTGTGACGGACAAATAGTCCCACATTGGCTAAGTGTAGGACCGAAAAACAGTATTTAAGTCCTGGGTTGCCCACCACCCATAAGGACTCTTTTGGGAGGTGACAAGTGGTATCAGAGCAGATTACTGCCTGCCAGGTGTGTGGACTCTCCATGTCCAGTGGGACCCTCGGTGGAGCCGATCCGTGACGAGGGCGTCACGTGATTGGGTGGAGGAGAATGTCACGGACAAATAGTCCTACATTGGCTA
>NEWO01000001.1:4801017-4818785 GCA_003013225.1 Phalaenopsis aphrodite
GGGAGCTACATACCAACTGCAAGCAAAGGATTTGTATAAATCATCACATGCTCCGCTCCCTCTTTTCAATAGTATCTGTGTGTGTATGCATATATGTATGATACACACACAGACATATATATGTATATACATATATGCATACACACACAGACAAGCATATATATATATATATATGATTGAAGGACTTCCTTTATTGGCTTATTCGATCAATACAAATTTTAATAATAAAAAAAAACATAATCACCATGATTAATCAAACAATAATTATCTTATTCCATTGTACAACTAAAAAGACAATATTATCTATTTACTCTGTCGTTTTCATAAATGTTCTTCCATGTTAATCCATCTTACTTTTCAATTATATCTATAAGATATTATCAAGCTTATAATCATTTTTTTTTCCTTAATTGATTCTATTCTGTCTAAAACTATCTCTTAATCACTATTGCACATTTTCATGATTATGATATCATTATATCAGATGGATAAAGACCAATCACAAAACCAAGAGATAGGATTCCTCCAATTATGATAAAATTATAATAGAATTTGACATCTACATACCAATAATTATTTATTCATAAATATTGATTTCTTCAAAATATTTTATAAGGAAAAGTCATGCATGCCTAACCCATTGTCTGACTTTAGTTATAACTTGTTCATTTATACTGAAACACTAAGTTGGACCTGGCTTAAGAAGACCTCCACATGCTTTCATCTGCATCTTCTGAGTTTGGAATACCTCATAAACTGCCAACTTGAGATTATCGTTCTGCTTTTTGGCACAACATCAGAGCTTCAGCTTATATACTAACTCAACTTTGATACTATCGGATACAGGTCAGAAAAGTGTAAGGTATGTAGCTGTCATAATTGCTGACAAGTCTTAGGATTTGATTAAAATACTAAGCATTGCTTCAAATTCAAATTAAAAAACATGCATGTCACGTATTTTTCAGCATATATAGTTTGGCCCATGTGTTGGCTAAAGGCATATCTTTTTTGTTGACTATTAGAAATTAATGTGCATTGAACCACAGCATAAATTAGTATAAATTTCAAAAAAGGTGTCGATATATATCATTTAAGCATAAACTATTGTCACAAATTACTTACAAATAATAATTAATTATTGATTATGTTTTAAATGTGATTAAAAGTAATATATTTGTCTTGTTTTTTATCTCATAATCTCATGTTTAAAGGCTGATTTTTATTCTTATGAGAAAAAAGAATGGTTATGAAAACATGTATATCATTATTCATATTTATATCACAATAGCTAATATTCAATAATCAATCAACCAACTCGTTCACAATTGTAAGAAATTACAATAAACAATAAATTTTGCGTTTGCATACTCAGAGAAAAAAGCAGATAATATCAGAATTATTAGAAGGTTGAGATAAGATAACTTTAGAAGAGAAAAAGTATGATTCAAAAGAGAAGAAATGATGAAACCAGGAGTTTAGTTTCATTTGGAGTTCTTTTCCTTGTGTAATTTTTTTCCACCCACCACCCCTTGAGGAGAAGTCTGAGACGAATGGCTACTTGCCAGTTTGAGCAAAGGAGCAACGCACCTTCCATCCACATGCATGCATCATCCTTCCACGTATAGGCAACAACCAACATATCTTATTTACCATAAAGTTAAGCGCATTACATGTGATATGGAGAAATTTAGGTTGTTGTTGCTTATATGATTGACTAATTTATAGATATGGAATCTTGGCCTACGTGGTCATAACTTCTTATGCTTCTCAAATACGAGTCTTAGTGTTTGAGTCATTCTTGAAAAACATTAACATGTGTTGCTTAAACTTATGCTCTTGCCACTTCGATTGTGTTCTACTATAGGAAAATGAGTTATAACCGACGACAAAACTGGTGGCCAAAATATATGTTACAGAAAATGCACCAATTTTCTATGACATAACGACAATTTATAAGGTCGTCTATTAGCAATGGCTTAACTATAGGATATACAGTCACTTAGTTACAGTAATATTTCAGCTGACGATTTTTTATTATTATCGACGAAATAGTCCTTCGATTATAAACGGTGATTAACCGACGGCCATAGTTCGTAGGTTATTTCGGAACCCATCATTTAGTGGGGTGTTAAGCGATGAGTTATTTTAATAAGTAATGGAAATATGTGCCAATAATAATATTACAAACTGATGGATTTTAGACGGCTTGTAAATCGTTGATAAATGCCCCACCTGAATCCCTCATTTCATTTCTTTCGTCCTCCTGTCCCGCTCACTCTCGGCCTCCCCCTTGCCCTGGCTTCTTCCCTCCCTTCCTAAAAGCCTCGGCCTTGCCCTTGCCCTAGCCCTCTATTGGTTTTGTCTAAGACCCTTGCCTTAGCATGCAAACCCTAGCTAGTTGGAATCGAGTACAACGAGATTGCAGCTTGCAGAGACCAAGTACTCCCATTTTTCTCCTTCCACTCAATCTCTACCATTCATTAAGGTAACATATCATCTTATTTTTGACATGATTTCATTCCTAAAGGTTGTTTGGCTACACTCTGTATTTACATTAAGAGGGTGTTCGATAAATCTCAAATTTAAGGCAAAAAGGAGGGGAAAAAAAGGGATTTAAGAGCTTGTAGGAATTACAGAGGCATTTTTCAATGTTTAGCATGATTAAGCTTAAATCATGCATAATTCTTGCATAAATCCTGCATTGATAAATTATTTAAGGAAAGTCTCAAATAGTACTTTTTAGTGATTATCATAAATAGCATGTAAGCATCGTCGTCATTACCTCAAGGAGAATGTCGTAAATAAATTCTTAGACATTTCTACAAGCTTGAATGACTTGTTGCTTGATTTATTATGATTATGAAAATCAAATGGAAATTGAAATAGTCATAGTGGTTATTGCTTTTCTTTTTCTGTTAGCAGGACATTCTTTATAGCTCAGAACAAACTAGAGTGATGTGGTTTTGAATTGGATTCATTACCTAATCGTTCTTATACTGAGTTGGGTTGATGTTGTTTTCTTTCGGCAATGAGTATTATGCAGTTATTTTGGCTAATGTGATGTTTGCTAGAATTGACTGGCCATCGATATACTTCCATCATGTTGGATTGAATTTTTTATATTGAACATTACAACTTCTGATCTGATTTGTTTTGGTATTTGAGGAAGCCATTGTTTATGATGGTTACTTTACTGTTGATAAACTTACATTTTTTTCCTAGATCTTCACTAGTTGCTGAGATTGTTTTTTGAGTTGTGATGAATTCCAGCCTTCATTAAAATTCAAATATTTTTTAAAATAATTTTATATGTTCAAAATCTAGATGAAATTTTAGTGTTTTCCTGTAAGTAAGTTATGAGCTCTAGTTGATTATCCTTCTTCTCTTTGTTTTGGTGGTTTTCATTTCTTTTTGTGGCTTTTGTTGGTATGATTTGTCTCTCTGTTTTTTGTGCTTGTCTTATTTGGTTTGCATTGCATCTGTAGATCTTTTAAGACTCCCTTTTTTTCCATTTTTCCACCTTAAAGCTTTTAACTTTTCTTTTTTTCTTTTGTTTTTAAGAGAAATCCTAACACTAATTGTTTAAAATGTGATGGTTGTTGTGCATGATTAAATGTAGAATCCAAAAATATTTGTTTAAAAAGATTTACATACATACCACTAAATTCCTACGTAAAATAAATGAAATATATTTTTTGTAGTAGTAGCTCTAGTGGCAAAGTTTTAACTGTGTGATGAAAATCATTGAAATGTGTGAACGTTTAAAATCTCTTTGGTCTTTTGTTCAATGGGGGGGTAATATAGATGGGAATGTTTTTAGTAGAACTCAAGTTGGTTGGTTGAGGCGAAGGAATGTATCTGGTCTATTGTGTGATAGAAAATACCCCTCAGTCTTAAATAAATATTTTATAAGATGTTGGTGAGACCTGTAAAGTTCCATGGCACATAATGTTGGCATTTAGATTAAGAGGTTGTTTGGTTGCAAGCATGATTTACTTTGAATATGATTTAATAAATCCTGCAAATTCAAAATTATCAATTTTTTAGATGGTTAAAACCCGAAAAGTATTTTGTATGTAAGATGATATTTTTGGTGGTACGTCATATAGGGTTGTAAAATTAGCTCAAAAAATGATAATCGCGTGGAAATTGATTCTAAGTTTGACTCATGCATGAAACTCGGATTGAAATAAACATGTTGAACAATGACCCAAAATTTTGTATTAAATTTATTTGGAGCCTATAGCATCTCAGCTCTAAGTTGGATTGTTTAACATCATAGTAATGTTAGTTCTGTCGAACATCATTAATTGGTCGAACATTGACTCTCAATCCATTAAGATGTCTCCTAATAATGTATGCCCCTGTAGATACACCAACGCTCCCATAAATATATTTATTTCATATTTTGTCTCGAAGTGAAAAATTAATCATAAATTTAAGAATCATCGTCTTTACAACTTTGAACTAGATTACTTGCACACCTCTAAATAAATTTTGAGCATAAAGTATTTCATATGATGTAAAAGTTTTCATTTTCCTTCAATAAAAAATCTAAATTCCATTTTGGCAATCAAAATTTGATTTTCATTGGAGGAAGAAATGAAACTCTTACATCTTACGAAGCACTTCCTTATAAGAATTTATTTAGAGGTGTGAAAGCAATATATTAAAAGAAGTTTTTGAGACGAGAATACTTAGGTGGATCATTGGCTTTACACTTGTAGAGAAATTGTGAAAGAAATATACTCGTGAAAGAGTTGTTACAGCTATAGTGATAGAAAAGATTAGAGATAATTTATGGATAAATGTTCACTGATTACTGATATTTGACAGCCCTAAGAGCTGATTAGGCTCTTAATGTTTTGATTTTGAGCTTAACTATTGTCGACGCTAAATAAATTTGATCCAAAAGTTTTAACTCAATGCATGGGTTGTTTATTTTAATTCACTCTTTATCCGAGTCAAAAATAAAATCAGTCAATTTTCAAGCGATAATTATTTATTCTTATTAAGAAAAATATTTTGACGGTTTAATTAGATTTTCTATTTTCTTTTTCTAATATTATCTACAAATGTAGCTACTCCAACCCTTTCACGGATATAGTTATTTCGTAGTTTCTTCCTAACTGTAAAGTTAATCATATAATTAATCATTCTCATCGCTACAGCCCCTTACACGATTAACAATACACCTCGAAATATGTTCTTAGAAGAAAATATTTCATATAATGTAAGAGTTTTAACTGCATCCTCTAATACGAAGTATAATTGCCATTTACAAAATGGAAATTTACTTTGAAATGTGGAAGTGTTAATTTTTTTTTACTTTGTACGTCTGTGTATTCAGTTTTAGTAGTTTGTAGATGGGTTACTTAGTAGTTTTTTTTTAAGATATTAAAAGTAACTTCATGATAGTTAATTCACATGATAAGTTTCCTTTTTCTTAAAATCAATCATGATTTTTCTGGTGGCTAAGAAATGTATAACTAATATAATTGGGAGTTCCTTATCATCTTCCATCTCAAAAACTAATTAATCCATAAAAAAGATAAATTTATCAACTTTAACATGTACTTCTTCTATAAACCATTTAATATAAGTTAAAGATCTGACTACTAACTAACATGTTATAGTGCTAGGTTGTACCTCTACTTTCTTAGGGTCCGTTTGGGGCAGCTTATAAGTTCGGGCGGCGTTTTCAAAACGCCGTTGTACAGTTTGGTTTGCGTGTTTCTCCAGCTTATCTGAAACTGCGTTTGAGTTTTTACACTAAACGCAGGCCGCAGGTCGACCCTGCAGACGGCCCGCGGGCCGCGTTTGAGGATAAGCAGCTTATCCTGAAACGCACAAGCTGCCCCAAACGGACCCTTAATCTCCTAAAAACTAATAAATGAATAAGATTTATGTTAGCTCCTAAGTTACATAAAGCTTTTATACAATTATAATGTATGGAATAGTGAAGCTACCAAGATTATTACATGTTTTGTAGATGTTTATTTTGTAGAATAGCACTACACTTTTCAGTTAAGGCCACAATTTCATAATCACCTATTTTTTATTTTTTATTAAGGATTGCTTTCATGATCTAAACATAACTAGGCATTTTTCTTAAGCTTTAATAAAAGAGATATTCATGATTATCTTTTTGAACTCTTCTAAAAATTTGGAGAACTAATGGTCAAACTTATGCTTTTGAAGTCTTTGAAGAAATAGAAGTGGTTCTCTCTTATTCTTTTCTAGGGGGTGCGTTTTTTTTTCTTCTATGCTTATGATCTTCTATGCTTATTTTGTTAATAGGACTTTTAGGCTTATGATCTTCTTCTATGCTAGGCTCATCTCTTCTAACCTCCTCTAATTCCTTAACACTCCTCAAACTTTTGGCTTTTCACTACTCCTTTCCTTTTTCCTTAAGATTCACTTTGAGGTTATTTAACAATGTCCCTTAAGGTTTATTACTTAATGAGTTTACTAACTGCCCGAATTGATTCTCAATATTTTTAATTATTATAGCTTGATGTTGCTTCAAATTTTTCTTTTGTAATATTAACTCTTCCAGATATAATGTTGTTTCTTTAAATTGATTATTAGAACTAAATCGGTGGATAAGTCGATCCTGGGTTAAAATTAATTTCTTGAATGTTCCAGTTTCCTATGTAGTTATGTTGGTCACTACCCCATTGTTGATTTTCTATATTTTAGTTATTGTTCCAGCTAAAATTTAGGTGAATTTTCCTATCATAATTGTAAGCAATGGAAAATGGATTATTAAGTATTATTTATAGCATTTAATAAATCTAGAAAAGCAACAGTAAGGTTAATTAAGCATTTATTTGTCTTTTCTTCAATTATTAGTGATACAAATGTTGAATTCAAGGTGAATTATCTAACTTCTTGGATATGGCAGCTATCTGTTTATTCAAAATGGATAATACATCTTGTTCATTGATGCTAGCTACTCTCCAAGAGTTAACTCTTCAAAAAGTCATTAAAATTTATTCAGAACCATCTCCTCAATCAATGTGCAGGCCTCCTCAAAAGGTTTTGAAATTAATAATCCCATAATTGTAACATCTATAATAGACATCAATGATCCCAGCAGTCAGTTATAAAATATTTGCATAATCAACAAATCAAATAGGGCTTGATGTGAAAATTTTCTAAGTATCTCCTTAAATCTTTCTCAGCTTCATATATCAACTCACTATACATCTGGGTGAATGAAGTAGTGTCTTTCCTAGGGTTGACTATTTTATAAGGTTCAAATTATTTAGCTAGGATTTTATAAGCCAAGTCATTCAAAGTGTTTATGGACCCTGATGCTAAATAATTAAGCCACAACTTAGTCTTAGGTCTCTAAGTGAAAATAGGAACAACCTAAATTTGATAATGTCATTTGAAACATTGTTTTGCTTAAAAATCACATATAAGCTTAGAAACCTAATTAAGTGCAAAATTGAGTCTTAAGTTGGTGAACCTCCAAATTGATTATTTTGAACTATCTGAACTATAACATGTTGGAGTTCAAGGGTGTTGATTTCTACCGTATAGCCCAAAGAGATTCATTTAAACAGACGATGTTTGATGAGCATTTGAGTGCTTAATAATATCATAATTGAGCGATCTTGGGCTTGTTAGATTTGTCTTGTCGAGACGCTCGATTCAATCATATCCTGACCATATTTGACATTCATTTCACCTTCCAAATATGCTCGAAAAGCCTCCAAAAGTGTTTAATAGCTTGACGGTACTTGATTTGGTTCGGATTTCACCAATTTCGGTATCATTGGGTCTATCCCATCAAGCCGGTCAGTTTAACAATTAGCTTATTAAAGTTGGAGCTCTAGATGACTCTTAATCAACATCTCTTGAGATTGGTGTCAATAAGAAGTATGTTGTCAACAAAACTTGGTGACTTGATATGTTCCTTGATGCAATCAAATGAAGAATCTTAATCAAGTTTGAACATCATTACTTGCAAATCACAAAATATAATATTACATGTGTGCTTCCCATCTTTGTGTGTGCGTGTGTATCTAATCCGTTATTGAAAAAGTCTAGTCAACAATTGCAAATGGTTAGGCGAAAAACCACTCTGAATATTCAGCATTTTTGGGAGGGATTTACATACATATCACCCAATTCCCAATTCCCACCTATTTACATGTCTAACCAAACTTTGCTTTTTTTCCATTAATACCATCAAAATCTTTCATTTCACTTCAAAAATATCACCATTTTAAATTTTAAAACGTGAAAAAACTCATTTCGTGCAAATATAGGTGAAGTTGGAAGAACAGGTGTTAGACATGTAATTGACAAGTCAATTACAAATAAAATTTGAAAATTTAAATTTTAGTTTTGATTATAATGATTTTAAGTTATAATTTATTTTTGAAAATTGAAACAAGAAAAAAAAAAAAAAAAAACTTTATTTCCTTGGCCTCCAAACTGGCTTGGTTCAGCAAAATTCAGGTTACAGATTAAAGAAGATATACTGAGATGGCAACGAAACGCTCTGCAAGCATGTGATAGAATCTGCAGAGTTAGTATGATGGTATGGCGTCATTCCTGCAGCAGAATTGTTAACCAAAGCTGAAAATTTTACATTTTCTGAGTAGAAAACTACCCGAAATGAACGTCGCCCCTGACCCCATTTGTAAGCTAAAACAAAATGGATGTGATGCACCGATACGGACCGAAAACATTATCTCAACCGCCAGTTATGGCGCGCCACATTATCATACATCTCATTTGTAGGTGACATGACATCCCATAGTCGTTCTGACAAAATATTTTCTCGATAGAGATGTAGAATATGAGCATTATACAAGTTAGATTTAGGGGGAAAAAAATTTATTATTAACATTCAACATTATGAAATTCTATATAATTCTTGTTTTTCATTTCAAATTTATCAAATGTGTGCATTAGTACAAATTTAAAACACTACATGATCAAATTGTATAAGATATGGAAGACGACAGAGTTGAAAAAGAGTTATTTGGCGGTGGAGAGGAAGACAAAATGTGTGGCATGTGATGTGGGGGCCGAGCTCTTCTTGGAAGCCAGCGGAGCGGTAAGGAAGGTAACCTAATGTTTGTGATTTGCCTTGGCGGCTTCTGGTCCTCGCAAATACAGGAAATGTTAACTCCCCAACAACAATCTCATGCCCCTCACTTCCCAACTCATAACCAATTTTTAGTCATGCATGTAAATGGCTGTATGGTAATAATAGTTGAATGATGACAAATTTTGAATAATGATGATGGTAGTTGAGCGACGGTAGTCGGATGATGACAGTCGGGCAATGGTGGTCGGATATTGCCCGTCGAGTAGATTCTTAATTTCGCTAAGTTCTTTCCAAATTTTAAGTCTAGAACACTTTCAAGCGAAGAATGCAGCTCTGTTTTTTTATCTTTTAGAATAACAAAATTTGATTATTTTGAATAAAATCTCAAAACATTAATCTATCAGACGACTCATGATGATTCATTTGATTAAAACATGTTCATTTAGTATATATATGACTTATTAGATTCCTCTCATTGAGACACACAATGTGATTATTAGCATACAAGATTCAAATATCATTTGGCCATTTATAACATGGAATTTAATTTCATTTGTAGCATTAAACTTAGAAATTATATTTTCGAAGCATTTTTACCAAAATATCAATGGTGATAATAATTTGTTTTTTTTTTTTAAAAAAAAGACATTTATAAATTAATAAGGCAGCTCTCATAATTTCATTCAAATGCAAGGATATTTGTCTTGCAATGAATTTGTCAACAACTTAGCTTTAGAGAGTGACTTTTGCAAAATATAACATTTATATTAGGGTCATTTAGATAAATACCCCTCAAGTCCTATATATTTACATATCTAACTCCTAAACATAAATATCTATATGTATAGCATTCAAATCTTCTTACAAACTTTCTAGAAGTGAAATAAACATTTACATATATAAGTTTATAGCACTACCAAAATGTTATAAATATAAATATATAAATTTAGGAGTTAAGATATATAAAAGGCATAAGAATTATGCTGTATGGATGTAATTTTCTCTTCATATTATATTAATGCCTATGACTATAAGCATAGATAATAAGATTATGGTTGCATATCTTAACTAACTCCTTTCATTTCATTATTTCAAACAATTACCTGCTTCCACCTACTATTGTTTCCTGCGACTTTTTTTGTCTGCATTAGAAAGTATGTGGTATATTTAAATGATTATTGAAAACTTCTGCGGTAAGGAGCTTATTTGACTTTAAAGATTGAGGAAAAAAGTCTACCTTTTTTTCAGCTTTGAAGGAGCTTTGACAAAGATTAATCAGCTAATATAATCAGGAAATAAATTCAAATGATTTGTACGTTGAGGGCACTAATCATGGATAAAATTTATGGTTCATTTATAAAATTATTTATTTCAGGAGTAAATCTGACGATTTTTGTAAATATGATAAAGTGGACAAAAAGGAATTCTGAAATTCGGTTGAAATTTCTTATATTTTTTGGGAGGAAAACCAAAAGCTTGTATTTTTGTTAGCTAAGAAAATATTTGTACATATTTGATATGATGTAAATATACGTGCTTCGTTTACTTTAAATTCCATGTTTTCTTCTTTATTTATCATGATGTTATGCTTGTGGAATGTTTCTTGGCGGTAGTTTGCGAGCTACAGGGGTTAGCGATGCATTGTGCAGCTGAAACACGAAGCGAATAAGAATGTTGAGATGACATAATTACGCTACTCTGCAACGTGATTATGTCACTCTTGTTGTTGGTCCAGTGTAATTACGCTAGGCCGTGGCATAGTCCAGCGCCGTAACTTTGCCAAGTAGGGGCGTTGTTATGTTGTGTCCCGGCCAAACCTAATTTGGCATCTTTTTGTATGGTGATTTTGGTAGGAGATATGCAAGGAGATGCTTTGGGATGCCTTGAAGAAGTTAGGAGGCACCTGCGAGGCTTCTCTTCTTCTTTGTGGAGAAATTCCTAGTGTTAGTTTTACTTTGAGATTGAGAGGTTGTTGTGAGAAAGAGACTGTGTGTGTGTGTGTGAAGGTTGTGCATGAGAGAAATCATGGATTGCTTCCATTATCTTGTGATGTTTTGGTGTATTGTGGAGAACAGTTGGCTTAGTTGTACATTTGTGTCATCTCTTTCATATGTATCTTCAATAGGTGTAATGACAATTTCTATACTTTTCTACCTCATGTCTCGTAGCTAAACTTCTTCCATTCTCCTGCGATGTAAGGATAGGGTTTTTCTCATTATTTGTATCATGAGGCTTTCTCCATAAACGTTTTATGTGCCTTTGAATTTCGTATTTTGATATGTTAACTTTCTAGTCTTAATTTACTTCAGCTTTACTCGATAAAATTTTAAAATCCTAGTGATCTATGATTTTTTACATCACTTAGAAGAGCAAGTAGGTTAGCACATAATAGTCTAATAAAGTATGCATATTGTCTTACAACCAATATAAGGAATCTAGGGAATCCCAAGAAATGATGCATGGTTAAGTATTTTTAACTATAATATGATTTTTAACTCTTCTTATGACCTAATCATAGGCTGAGGATAATTTTGTCTCTAGTTTTCAACTTATCACAATAGAAAACTTATAGGAAAAGACATAGAGAGAATATTATACCCATGTCACAGAAGCAATAGTCGCATCAACTCTAAATGACTGAAAGTTACTCCATGTATTTTCTGCTACAATCATTTTTATTTACTGCATTTTTAAGGTTGTTAGAATTTTCATTCTTGTCATTTTGATCACATCAAACTAGATTTAGTGATTTAGTACACTAGAACTTTCAACGTTAGAAATATTCTAACAATTTTTCTTGTGGGATCGATACGCAAACTTTTTATTTGTTTATTACTTGACATGTTTACTTGCAAGATTAACTGATTACTTCGCAGTACGTTTAGGCATCAAGTTTTTAGAGTCATTTTTAGGTATAGGAGTAAAAAATTTCTAATTTTTGGAGAACTTTAGCAAAAACCTTAAAGTTTAGGTTTGAACTGTATCATATTTTCTTGTTTATTTCCATTTTTATTATAGTTATGTTTTGTTCTTTTTTTTTTACATTTTCTGCTTTAGAATATGATCACTCTTCATGCACTGTCATTGTATTCATAAGAGTACTTTAAGTGAAATGTTGCCACATAACCCTGAAATAGAAAAAAAAAACTGAAAAAAAAGTCAAAAACTAAAAAAAAAATACTTAAAAAAGAAAAGCCCTCGGGAGGAACATCTAAAACCTCTTAGGGAGTTTGTCAACCCATTGGTAGCAAGAATTCATATGAGTATCCATTACCCTACTATAGAAGCGAACACATTTAAGCTGAGATATTATATAATTCTAATGATCCAAAACAACCAGTTGGGGGAGCACCCACTGAATATCAAAACCTGCACCTAGCCAATTTCTTAGAAACTTATGTTACTTTCAAGTATAATTGTGTCCCTAGCAATGTTATTAGATAATTGCTTCTTCCCTTCTCTCTTAGGGATAATTCTAGCATGTAGCTCACTTTCTTTGCAACAGGATCCATCACCACATGAACTAACTTAGCCCAACTAATTATGGCCAAGTACTTCCCTCCATTCATGACTGTCAAACTTAGAAATGACATCACATCCTCACCCAATTAGACGGAGAGTCGATTTATGAAGCTTAGAAGAGGTTCAAGTAATTCTACCCCCTGTCAGATCATGTATTATATCGACAGGTTGAATGATCGGGTCCTGGCATGGTGACTGGCCGAACATCTTTTGGGAATGCCCCGTAAGAGGTCGCCTTTACCAGGGAGAATACCATCCTTATTTTTGTTACAACTTTTTTTCTTTGTTTGCCCTCACGATGTTCCTGCATTTCTCCTCAATTAACATTCTATGGATTGGGATCCCATTTGAGAAGTTAATTTGGGGCTTTGTAAGTATGCTCATTGCAAGCTCCTGCAAAGTAAAAGCACGGTCGATAAAGAAAGGAAGAATGAAAGCTCATGTGAAGCAAGGCAATTGGCGAAGGAAATAAGATCATGAAGCAGACAAATTTGGAGAGACGTCACCACGTCCTATCTGCAACAATTGGTTGCTCGGAAATCAAGTATCAATCATCAAGGCTATTTAATAATAAATAGTCGTTTATTACTTTTAGTTCTCTCTTTATTATTACACCGCATCTTACTAAGACACAAGAGAATCAAAAACTAAAATATGTACAATAAGAAATACATATGCCTGAATCATTTGTGGATCCGGAAACAATGCACATGTCAAAAATTGAACTTCAAACAATGCAGGGGTACCCAAAGAAAAGATAACTGAAGGATAACGATTGTCCAATTAGAGCTTGATCAAGCTGACGACTGATTAAAGGTTGGTCGATTATGGGCCAACCGACTAGAGGCCAACCATCTCAAAGGTCTGCCGATTAGAGGCTGGCCAACAAGAGGACAACCTATCAGAGGTTGATCAATTAGGAGTTAGACCAACCAAAAATCGACAAATCAGAAGTCGGAAGATCAAAGAGAATCTGGGGCATAAGTGTCGTTTTATAATAATTCTAGCACCTAATAAATAAATGGAGCATAAAATGTAAATGTTCTCCTCTTATTATTAAAACCTAGGACACAAATGGCTCTTCAAAGTTCTCTCTCTCATTCACTCTCCATATCTCTCCCTCTCCTTTTAAGCCCTATTCATTTGGTATGAATTATAGACAAAACTGGGCTCAACATTAAGAAATCATAATACTTTTTTTCTTTTAAATGATGATAACTCTTGACTTAGAATCTTTTCATTAATATCATTAGATACATCCTATGATTCACTCTGATTGAAGTCTTTAGATCTATTTTCAGTAGCCTTTAATATATGAGTAATTAATTCAAATCCATACTTCACTCCTCAAAATAAATACAATAAATTTTATTATATTCTAATTAAAATTTTGATTAGAATATCCTCCCCCCTTTTTTTTCCTTAAAATTGGAGTTTAGCTCATAACATCTTTACTAAAATTTGGGTGCCAATACAAACTATTCTCTTAAACAAATTTAAAAAACAAATAGATCTCTCATACAATCATATAATTGTTATTTCTATTTTATAAAATTAAAAAAAAAAAAAGGCTAATCTGATCTGATGGGCAAAGCCTTTGGGGCCCGTGATTGAAGGTGCAAATTCAAATATCAACCAACTTGTAATAGTTATAACTAAATTCACTCCAATATAAAAAAACAAAAATCTCATCCAATCATAACTTTAAAAATATATATATATATGAAATTATTTTAAGGTTTGGAATCGGAATATTTTGAAATGACAAGCATCAACCCTGTAGACTTCTTGATTCTTTTTTTTTTAATTTCATCAAGAGAAAAGTATATTGCTCAACAATGGCCGTCTAAGTTGTTCACAAATAGCCGGGCTCAACTTGTTAAATAGTTCATCTTCGATTCATTAGCTAAGTGAATCGATTGAGAATAATTAGAAATATTAATTAAAAATAGAATAAAATATATAAAATTCTATTTAAATGAATATTTTAGCATAAAAATAAGATTTAAATCTCGTTCGTATCCTTAACATCCTACAATTACGTGATTACGGATGTCATAACAGCTCATTGTTGGCGAATACTTTGTGTTTTGTTCGCTAAGCAAGCGAGTCAGAACACAAACAAGCTAAGTTTGTCAACTTTCTAAAATAAAAATAAAAATAAATAATTGAAATAATTTGCATGTTTAGCCTAAAAATCAGAATATACTTGAGCACCACACACGTGTAGGCCAAATCCATACAGTAGAGTATTTAGGTAGGGAGAGCTCGTCCCGGAGAAGAAGAGTCCAAAGAAAGAAAAATGGAGGGGAGGACCTACTTGCCGGAGGAAGACGACGAAACAGAAATGGGAAACTGCTTAGTTTAATACAAAGTATATGACAAAAAGTGGGAGGCCATGAGAGAGGATATTGATGCGATTCTCTTCAACCTTCACCCTTCCTTCCAAACCATCCTTTCATATAATTCCCTTCCTCCTTTTTTTTTTTTTTTTTTTTTTTTTTTTTTTTTTTTGATCCTTTCTGTCATCCAATCCCCCCCTGCTTTTGTTTCTTCTTATCGCCTGCACGGATCGCCATTGGTGATTGGATGAATGATCCTGATTCGATCATGAGTGCAGGTGTGAATTCCGACGTGTCAAGATGAAATCTTTTGGACGGTTGGGTTGAACTGAGACTTCTCCATGTGGATATTGAGTTAAGCTGTTGAATAGCATTTTGAATTTTTTGTTTTATTTTCAATGAATATGCTTAAGTGATTGATCATAATTAATATGGGAATTGAATTTCTTAAGCTTATATATCTCACAAGTAGTTCCAATGGAGAACAGTGACAAGAAGCATCCATCCCAATTCATTTCCGCCATGGCCCAGCTCTGTTAATGGTCCTCTTTTAATTGAAGATTTTTTTTTTTGCTCTTTTATTTTTGATTATCTCTGTTTTTTTCTCTTAATTCTTCTATTTGAAATTTTTAAATAAAGCTAATTATGAAGCCATTAATAAATTCTCAGTAGTTTCTTTTGAAAGCAACTTTTTCATAGCTATTTCGAATAAAAAAGTTATTTTTCATCACAATAAATTTTGAAATAGCTGCGAAGGATTGTGGTGACTCTCTCTGATTTTCCGTTCTCAACTGTGTCTCCAACCACTAGCGGTGAAAAGAAATTCTTACGAGCACTGATCTGCATCTTTAAATCATTAAAACTTCATAAAAATTAAAACTTTTTTCATTTACCAACATATGACGAGAAGCAGGGCATGCAAAATACAATTTTGCAGCCCAAAAAAAAGAAAAAAGAAGTTGGGGAAGAGAGAAATTTATATAAAAATAAATGAAGAAGAAGAAGACGGCGTCAATTAACAAAATCCTGAAGCACTCGTGGTAAGAAGTAAAGAGTGAAGAAGATCAGGTGGCAAGGGGGCTCTGAATCCACTGCGAGAAGGCATCAAGTGTCTTCATATCAGCTCTGTAATGCTTCTGCGTAAACTCGAGCAAAGCCGACCACGTGAAGTCCGGGTAAACCCTCGGGTGATCTGGATCAACCAATCCGCTCGGCGGCTTCACCACCTTCTCCATGTCCGGGCACAAGAAGAAAGCCAGCGATTTCCTCGGCACTTCTCTGTTCACCACCGCCCTGTGAAGACAGCTCTTGTATCTCCCGTTTGATAGCGCCTTCTCATGCAAAAAACAAAACTCGATAAGCCACAGAATCGAGAAAGGAGCAATGAAATAGAAGCAAAGGTGGAAACTTGCCATGAAAGTATCGCCGATGTTGACGACAAAGGCGTCGGTTTTGGGTCTGATGGTGCGCCACCGCCCGTCGGTGAAAACCTGAAGTCCCCCAACGTCGTCTTGATGAAGAATGGTCAGGGATGTGGGATCGCAGTGAGGCCCTGTTCCTAACGTGAGCTCCGGCTTCTGGCATGGAGGGTAGTAATTGAGTCTCATTATGGATTCATTGCTATGGAAGAAATCACGAAAATGGGCTTTCCCGACGCCGAGACTCATCCCGAGGACCTCCATTATCTCCAACGACAGCTTGCTCATTGCCTCGCAGTAGTCCTGATACACTTCCCTGCGTCAAATTCCGAATGTCAGAAACAGAGACCTCCCCTGCAAAAGAGATAACCAAATGCGTGTTTTACGAAATGCCAACCCGAAATGTCGAAAATCCTCGCCGAGAGAGTTCGCGAAGTAGTCGAGTACAACGGAGGAGAAAGGGGAGAAACGAAAGGAGAGGGTTTCTTTCCAGGGGAGTTTCGAGGAGAATCGGCCGGTGAAGCTGCTCGCATAGCCGCAGCTCTCGCCGGGCTTACGCTGAGCTCTCTGTTTCTCGTGGAGAGGCATGGAGAAGAAGGATTCGATGGAGCGGTGAGCGTCGTCGAGGAGTTTGGGCGGGATGCCGTGGTTGATGACTTGAAAGAAGCCATGGGAAGAGCAGGCTTCGCGGACGAGGAAGGCGACCTCTGCAGCGGATTTGGGTTGGCCGGAAAGAAAGCCGGCGAGGTCGATGAGAGGGACGGGAAGCTCTTCAGAGGCGTCTGGAGTGGGTTTTTCGCCTTCAGGCCAGATGAATTGGGCGGGTATGTTCTGCTGTTGGCTGAGAACTGCGGCGTCGAACTCCGGCGGGAGAGGAGGGGGAGGGGACTGATCGTCTTGCTTGGAGCTGGGGCTGGGGCGAGCCATGGTTGATATTGATTGCAAAGGAGAGAGCTTTGGAGGGAGGATGGGGGGAGGAGGACGAAGGGTGTTAAGAGGAGGAGAGGGAGAGGGAGAAGGTTAAGACTAGGTAGAGTGGAAGTAAGGGAAAAGCCAATGCCGCTTGAAGGGAAGGAAGGAGTACAAAAATATATGGGATCTTGGGGATTGAGGGACGGATGTCTTATAAAGGAAATTCTTACATGAATTATTATAATGATTTTTTTTTTTATTATAACGCACTTTATGGTTTATATTTAGGATTTGTGAGTCATATTGGGATTTATGGACTCCAAAATATAAAAGTAATTTTTTATTGGTGAAAGAGATTTCAGGGTATAAATTTGGGAAAAATGCATTTCATTCTCTTTATGATTTATAAATGTTAATATTTAGTATTCTTTTATATATATATATATATATATATATATATATATATATATATATATATATATATATATATATATATATATA
>NEWO01000001.1:4839694-4850555 GCA_003013225.1 Phalaenopsis aphrodite
GGTTCAATTTCAATAATCTCTTGCAATAACTCTCGCAATAATCTCTTAATAGCCCCCGCGGTTTCACTTCAATAACCCAAAAAAACCCATGCAATACAGCACATGTAACAACATATTACTGAAGTTCGGACATAAAAGTGCGTCCGTATATAAATTTTTTTCTGTTTATATGTGCTGAAGGTTAATAATGATATTTCACATGTTATGCATGTAAAAAATCTCTTTACTTTATGGCAAACTCAACAAATTTCATTTCATTTGTGAATTTGTTATTTTATTTATTTATTTATTGGCGTACGGAAATATTATTTTCCTAAATTTATTTACATGCATTGCCAAATTTAGTATCATTGCAGTCATCACTAGGCGCCAAGTCAGTATGGGCTGGACTTGAACTGGCAAAAAGTGCTATGAATTCGTGGGCTGGGCCAAGATTTAGTACGAATTAAATCCATTTTTATTCACTAAATTCCGGACGCCTGCTGCACGTGAAGCCAACGCTAAAACCGAGAGCCAGGCTATCTGCATGTCCTATTAGTAGCACGCAAAGCAATAAAAGAAGAAGAGAAATGATTGTCACACGTGTGTGCTTCGTGGGACCAGTTAATTATATGCCCATCCAGGCAAATAATTTGAAGATTTAAATACGATGACGTATACTGTTGAGTGGAGCCCGGTTTAAAGGAAGGAAAAAAAATATAACCGGTTCGCCTCCCGCCTCTTCACTATCACTAGAGAGCCGATGAGTTCCCTCAGTCGCAATAAAACACAGCGGCTCTCCTTTAATTTTTGTGCACGGCTTTCTTGTATTTTTTTTCGGACTTTCTCGTTATGGAGAAAGAGAAGTGCAAGCAGTAGTTCCTAGCAGCAAAAGGAAAAAGAAAGAAAAGAAGATTTTTCTTCCTTGGCTTCTTCTTAGTGGCTTGTGACAGAAGAGAAATTGAGTTTATTTCTCTTGTAAATTTATCTGCTTCGGTGTATCTCGATGTAAAGAGAAAAAAAGAGAGAGCAAGAAAGTAAAAGATCTCTCTTGTAAGTTGAGACGATCGATTGGTGTAAATTTCTCAAGTAATAAAATCCTCTGCAACTCCGTGAATGTATGCAATTTGCCGAATCACGTAAATCAGTGTGTTCTGTTGTGTTATCGTTTTCTAAAGTGAATTTTCTCGTTTTATTTTTTGCTTCGTCGTTAATATATCTATTTCAATATACCACAACAGCTACCATTTGATATGCATGCAAAAATCAGTAACTTTATTTATAATTTAATAGCATGTGTATTATAGATATGTCCCTTATAAGATATAATGGTACCCATTCTAATTAACAATCAATAAGTCTGGCTTTTTTCTCTTAGAATAATATATTATAGGGAAATTTACACACATACCCTACATGTTTTGTTTTTACAAAAATTAGAAGTTTTCAACCTTCGAACCCTTTTTTTTAATGGTCTGGTTGAGAATTATAACTCACAATCTTATTTACTTTTAAAACCACATTTCATATTTGTCCCATGCATGAAATATTTTGATACGATTTTGTTGGCATCAATTTTTTATGTCACATATTTGGGATGTTCGTGAGAATGAAATGGGAATGTATTCGTTCTCTCGTAGTCTAAGACGTCTGATAAGACTTCTTGGTACATGCCTCTAGCACAAAATATGGATCGGTACCGATTCAGCTCTACCTAGGAGAATTCATCGTGGGGTGTTGTAAATTCTGACACGGGGCATGTTTGATGTCCATTATGGTGCCTTAGAGGTCATGTCCCACCTATGCGGACATTCTAGCGGCCAAGTGGAGTCATCAAACACTCCCACATGCGTTTTGGAAAAAAGTCTGATTTCAAACCTATCTACCCACGCGAGATCCGGGATGCATGTCAACACCAAAATCCTCAATTTGAAACTTATGGAATATTCATTTTTGAGTTTCAAGATCATGTTTAATGATACATGATTTTCTATATCTTCCGGATCACTCCAACCTCCCCTACGGACATCTGAGCGCAAAATTGTGTTTTGGACCTTTCGGGCCGAACTTGGCCCGGGCAGTGATTATCGTCTGATACGGTGCATCCTTGGTGTCTACCTCGACTTTGGAAAACCCATTTTCACCCTTGGACAAACTCCTTTAGAACAAGAGTATTATTCGGTAATCCTCAAGATATAGTTAACCAAGTGGGATACGTCAGCTTGAGAGCACTCTAGACCCCAAAACAAGCAAGCAAGTCTTAACCTCTGGTTGTGGGTAACTTTTGTAGGTATTCTTTTGCGGATATTTAACATAAGCTATTTCGATCTGATCTTGTTCGGGCGTATATGCTTGATCTATCCTAACGAGGTTTGTCGCACGAAAGTTCTTCACGTTCTCTCTTATTTCTCCACCTTTGTCATATGATCTGCTTCTTCGACTCCTCTCTTCTCCCAATCATTTACATGATCCAGAAGGGAGACTTATTTGGAAAATGATATACGACGATGAACAAACTGACAACTTCTTTAAAAATAAAAAAAAAGGAATCAGAACACATCTCATTTCTTATATCTTAATAATTGATAATCCGAGAGTACTGACAAGTCCATAAATATGGCAGAGGAGGAATTGAGAAGAGAAACTTATATTGAGAAGGATAAAAGGTAATTCAAAGACGCTAACAACTTCAAAATTAGAAAAATTCATGCTAGAAGAAACACAATAAAGAAAGAGGCTTATCATATTCTCAATCCATTCTTTCAACATCTTCAAATAGTATTATGTAGAATCATGATGAGCAGGTGACCTTTGAACCAGTAGGGTAAGGCATCAATGAGTGGGCAAAATTGAATTAGAATATCATGATACAATTTACATTTAAATCAAGATATATGTATATTATTCAAATAAAAAAAAATAAATGCTTGCAATTTGAATTTATTTAAATAAAAAATAGTGATAATATCGGGAACAGTTTTTTTTCAGAAATTTAAATCTTCTGTGAATTTAAAATAAAAATTATATTAAAATGGGGTGAAATTTATTGAATTTATTTTGAAATTAATATAATATAAATTATTCACATGTGACGTTACTTTCAAAATAAATAAAATAATATTAAGCTCATTCTGGTATAGTTTATTACTTATGAAACATCCCCGAAAAATGATATGACATGGGTCAAAGTGGGCCCAAATCATGTGTTTAAGGCATAGTTGGAAGCTTTGAAATATATTTTGGAGAAACAAATGATCTCCAAATCTAAAAAAAATTATAGTCAAATTGAGGGACTTGATGAGCCAACTATAACGAGCCCATAAGCATTCAATTTTGACATTATTAAGAAACTTAAATACTCATAAAATATCATAAGAGCAAAGGGATCGTCGCTATTGTTGGATCACTATCTCCGTCTATTTAAGCAGACATCCATCGCCCTATCAACATATTTGGACAACAATCATTATTATTGGATTATCATCACCTTTTTAATAGAGCAGTTGTCATTATAGTTACCACATCACTAACACACTACTGATGTAGAGCAAATGCCTCCATCATCATCGAGTCACTTCTATTGCATCAAGCCTTCATCGCTTGACCGCCGCCTATGCACCGGACCATCATTGGACTACTGATATGCTACACCACTAACGTTGGGCCACCACTGTCAGAGGACCACTATTGTTTGACCGATGTCGTGTTGGACCACTATTTTTAGGTCACAATATTGCCAAATTATTATTATTTGGACCACAACCGCAAATGCGATACACCATCACTATCAAACCATTGTTGTCGATCTTATGTTGTTGGATCCCACTGCAATAATCAGAATTTCATAATCTAACAAAAGGCAATGCCACCACCACTAAATTCATTGTGGGATCACCATCTCTCATCGGTGGTCACCACTAAACCATTGTTAGATAGTTGATGTTGTTAGACCATAGTCATTTTTTATGGACAAATATTGCCTCGACTCATCATAGCTATTGCTACAATTACAAACAATTACAAAGGCACTACTGTCTTCACTGAATCACTATCTCATGGCCTTCATTGTCAACAGACTACCAATACTTATCGGCTATCGACACGCAACTGAAACTATTCCACCATCAGGCCACATCGCTAAGTTGAACCATTATTATCATGTTGTAGCTATGTCGCACCACCACCATAATGTTGCCATGATGTAAAACCACCTTGTTTGGCTGCCACCACTATTATAGCACATTATTATTATTGTCGGGTCAACATTAATGTGCTAGAAAAAATTCTCCAGACCATCTTCACTGCCCGGCCTACACCGTTATCATTGAATTGTTGATGCTCAGTCACCACGTCCAACATGGTACACTATCGCTATCATCTCACCATTATCTAACCAATATTGTTGCCACCACAGTCACCTAGCTAATGGTGTTGTTACTGCCACCGTACATTTACTAATTCACCATCCTTGTTAGCAAACTCCCCTTAACCAATATAGGGTGGTATACCGTATCATTTATTGTTAGAGCTTGATACCACATCAATGGAGTAGCTATCGTTATCATCAACATACCACTACTAACACTATCAAGCACCTGTTTGCAAGCCACCTTCAATGTGGGTTACTCTCATACCACAACATCGTTGTCGCACAACTAGCATCATAAAACTGTTGTTGTTGATTGATTGTCATGTAGGAGTGCTATTGTCAGGCCACTGTAGTGCCAAATAATTATCGTCGAACTAGAACCATTGGGATATTACCATTATCACTGGCAGGTCACCATCATAAAACCTTCGACGTCAGGTCACCACCAATATGTCTGACCATTATCATCAAGCGGCCACTACTATGTAGAATCAGTGATGCTCGACTACCACCACTATTTTGGTACATCATTGCCATCATCAAACCATTATCATGGGCCATCTACACTACTAGAACCCTAATCACTCGACTACTGTCATTTATGGATCATCATCACCACAACCCAACCAACACTATTGATGTCATCATTAGACCTACCACTACTCAATCATCATCATTGTAGAACTATGGGCCTTGATCACATTCAACACAGTATGTCTAATAAGTTATTTCAACATCTTTTTAAGGGAAGAAAGTTGCCTCAATGTAGGACTACATGCCTCGATCATCTCCAATCATGTCTATCCAATAAGATCGGTCAACACCTTTTGCAAGGAAAGATAGTTGCCTCACCGTAAGACTACTGTCCTTGATCGCCTCCAACACAGACTATTCAATGAGGTCAACCATCACATTTTTCAAGGGAATAAAGTTGCCTCACCATAGGACTATAGGTCTTGATTGCCTCCAACCTGGCACGTCTAATAAGTTATGTCAACATATTTTTTAAGTGAAGACAGTTGCCTCACCTTAGGACTATGAGCCTTGATAGCTTGAAAGCCTGTATGTCTGATAAGGTCAGTCAACATATTTTTTTAATGGAAGATAGCTGCCTCACTTTAGGATTGCGAGCCTTAATTGTCTCCAACACAGTTTATCCGATGAGGTCGGTCAAAAAAAATTTCTTGCCTTATCATAGTACTATGAGTTTAGATCACCTACAATCCAATTTCTTCAATCAGGTCAATCAACACATTTTTTTTAGGGAAGACGTTGTCTCGTCTTTGAACTACGAGCCTGGATCTAATCTATCCTTATCTATCTAATGAGGTCGGTTAATGCATTTTTCAAGGGAAGACAATTATCTTATATAGGATCACGGGTCTTGAACTCCTTCAAAGTCGATCCACCCAACAAAAAATAGACACCCCTTTCAGTTTATAAGGAAAAGCTAAAGCTTCATCATCTCAAATGCAAGCTAAAAGGAGGAGAGGTGTGCCCTCCATGGTACCCCAAAGAGGGTATTTATAGTCTTTAAGAAAAGAGAAAAAAAGGAAAGAAGTTCTGAGAGAGGATATTTTTCCCCCTTTAAAATCAATACAAAAGAGGAAAATTATTTTAAATATCTAGTTTTTTTTCTTTTTTGAGATTTTCAAATCTTTCATTAATATATATGTTTATTCTTTTAAAAATAGGGAAACAAAGGGAAAAAATATAAATAAATTAGAAAAATACCAAAAGTTGTAGAAATCTGGCTCCAAGTATTGGAGCTCACGCGCTCCAACTTCAACACTCTCTCGCTACCTACATGCATGCCCACACTCGTTCACATACACTCGTCGCCCTTGGATAAACCTGTCTGCCCGCAAGTACCAGAACACTCATCCGCCAAATTGCCTACACTAACAAGCCCACACCCACTGGCTTGCATGTCCATGCTCGTCACCCACGCACTCCCGTCACCCTTGCGTGCATACACTTGGTCGGGTGTGTGCCCATGTCTAACACTCTCATTCACATGTGTCTTACCACATACATGATCGTGCCAGTCCGAGCGCACACTTGTGCACTTACAAGCAAGCGCACAGACACATGTCTATCCACACGAACGTGCCTTATTGGCTTGCCTTCGTGCACGAGGTCACTATCAATAATTACAGCAGTCTATACATCCCATTTATCATACCTTGTGGTCTCTTGTTCAAATTTTCAACATTCCCCACACAAATTTGATATCTTCGAAGGAATATTGGGGAGCTTTTTTAGTCGCCACATGGGAGAAGTTCTATGCTAACACCAAAGGAGCATCTTCATCTCACATTTTTTAATTTCAAGATTTTATGTCACACAGCCCTTTAAAAGCTTGGGATATATTTTCAACGTCATTGATAGTGTGGTCTAAAATAGATGGTAAATGATAAGTCCTTAAAAAATCATATTAATCTGCATGAATCTTGACACATATTTTGATTGAAAGCATCAAAAATTAAATTTGGAAAAAACTTGCACTCCAATATATGATCAAACAAAAGGTCTCAGAGAGACAAACCAAATGACATAAAAAATGATTCGATGCGAGTACAAGTGGGCTAAGATCTTGCTTTTAAAGCATAGGCGAAAGCTTTAAAATATAAATTGGGGGACCTAATGATCTCCAAAGTTGACAAGTTTACATTCAAATCAAGCATCTCAACTAGCCTAATACAACGAGCTTAAGATCACTAAATTCCAACATCATTAAGACACTTAAATGCTCATAAAATATCATTCAATCAAATAGATCACTTTTGGTCGTCAGATGAAGTGGTCCAAATTCATGCAGTATTTATAAAGAATGTTACTCACAAAATCTATAAATAGAAGAGAAAGTTGAAGGTGTTCCAAGCTCTTAAGGGTTCCTATGCTCCACTCTGCCATACCACCGTCACCTCAGCAATGAAGCAGCAGTTGTCTCCATCGAACTATTGTCACTTCCAAACTATTGTTACCTGACCACCGCCGTTGTTGCTATCGAACCACTACTATCGGACCACTGTTATCAAACTGCTGTCATGGCTAAAGCCATCGCCTTCAGTCCACCGCCACCACCACCATCATTGAATCACCATCACCGCTACCAAACCACCACCGTCCGACCGTCGTTGCTCGATCACTACTATTGTTGATGCTTGACCACAACTACTATTGTTGATGTCGGATGACTGATATTCTACCACCACTATTGTTGATGTTGTACCACCGCCGTTGCCACCAAACTATCACTGACGACACTACCAGGCCTCTGCCACCTAACCATCTACTAACGCTGGCATCTAACTTTCTAGCATTCAACCTTTACGGTCAACTTTTCTTCACAGCAGCCGAGTTTTCTTCACAGCAGCCGAGTCACTACCACTTCCTCAGTATTCTCTGTCACTACCCTTGAGAAAGTTACATTCCAATCGTCTAATATAGCTTCTAGGGTCGATAAAGTTTTGGCCCCTTCGATTTTTTCCCCTACGGGTTTTCTACGTAAAAAATCATGTTGTTCTCTTTGTCAGTTAATTTATATCTAATATGCGTGTTAGATTTTCTTATAACACTAAGACATTCGTATATCACTCCAACACTACAAATTTACCAACACAACAATTTATATGAAAATTCCTAACATAATTTTTTTATCGAAATTTAAATATTAGTCTTCTATAGCTTACCAAATATATGAAAATCAGGATAATTTTTTCTTTGAAATAGTTTATTTGCAAAGATTATGAATCAAGCCATCCAATTAGTTCCTCCTTCTACATATAAAAGCACAAAACATTAGCACAATCCTATCATGCATTTGTAAAGGCTTATTATTATTAGTATTTAGAAAAAAAAAACAAAACAATACATATGGGGGGATTACATATGAGGCACCCAAAACATTGTTATTTACAAATCAAGCACCCTATTTCATCTATTTTTCAAATTCTCAATCAAATATCAAAGATCATGATAAAATTCCAACCCATATTTTTCATTTTTATCAAATTCATAATGTTTTGATTGTGGCTCGTGAAATGCACCACTTTTATAGTTCAAAAAATCACCTGAATGCTTGATTTGTAAATAGCAGTATCATGGATGCCTTGCATGTAATTATCCCAAACAAAAAATGTGGTAGTCCTTGATGTTAGCCTGCATTTCTTTCTAAACATCTTAGGAGTCCTATTTATTTATTTCTTTCTCTATATATACTTTTACATTTGGATAGCATATTGAAATTGTCTTTCTATTGTTGGAAAATCATGGAGTTCTCTGTGCGTGTGCGTGTGTGTGCGTGCGTGCGTGCGTGCGTGCGTGCGTGCGTGGGTGTGTGTGTGTGTGTGTGTGGCAATCTAAGCACAAATCAGCAATTAAGGCTTAATCAAGCATCAACTTGAGGGCAAGGGAGCTCTATATGAACGACAAGGTTAAGTAGTTCATTTTTGGATTTCCAAAAGCTAAAGAAAATGGATATATGAGAAGGTAATAAATGAATATGATTTGTTTTTTAATCTTCTTCCCTCTTAAGAGTGAGTCCATATGATCATGATAAATTACTTAAAATAATTTTAAAAATTCTCATAATTATTTGATGGGGTTAAATGTCTCCAATTTTTCATGTGCTTATAACCAAAATAAATATATTGGTGAAATAAATATAAAAAAATTATAATTGTTCAATATCAAGTTCATTAAGCTATTGTGATGTCCAAAAAAAATTTGAAATAATCATTATTTTCAAGCTATTTGATAGAGTGATAATGATTCTTGTAGAAATGACCACAGTGCCTCTTATAATTATGTATAATAGGGCTAGTTCATGACATTTAGGAATAATTTTATGTTAAGAAAATTACTATATTTAGTGAATTTCATAACTCTAACAATTTATTTGAATCCCAATCTATCATCATTTGGATTTTGCTTATAGGGATTCATCTATCTTTCCTAGTGTTTTTTCTTGATTGTTGAATCTTCTCTACGAGTATGAAAAAGTTATGCCTACAATCATCAAATATTTGACCCCATGCACTAGCATCCATTACCATTGTTGATTGACACTAACAACTATCATCGCTTGACCAACCTCCTCTATCTTCAAATGACATTTTCCTTTCACTTATCCTCTGATGAAAACCATCATACATCCTCTAATAAATGTCATTGATTGATTATGGTGATTTTCATCACATATCTACCTTAAAAAAAACATTTACTACTGCTCATAATTTCTCACTTGACCTTTGATATTGGTTATTATGCTTTCTCTAACACTAGCACTCTCCACCAACAAGTACCATTGACATCTATTGTAGCCCCTACCTATTTTCATCAACACTACCACCCTAATATTATTCACTACCCTCACAAGTCACAACATCTACAATTCAATCCATATAATGTTACCTCCTATAGTAGTAAATATTTTT
The DNA here is from genome assembly GCA_003013225.1 of Phalaenopsis aphrodite. Classification (NCBI taxonomy): domain Eukaryota; kingdom Viridiplantae; phylum Streptophyta; class Magnoliopsida; order Asparagales; family Orchidaceae; genus Phalaenopsis; species Phalaenopsis aphrodite. The sequence goes on from NEWO01000001.1 coordinate 4,849,484, forward strand.
AACTAATACAATGAAATTATTTCAACTAGCTAAATCTCATGTTTCTTTTATTTACAAGCTTTCTATATTAAATAGCTTACATCTAATGTGTGATGCAGGTCACTGATATATGTGTATAAGATTTTTTTGTAATGATAAAGGAATAAACTATCTTATTGCTAGCAAATTGTCTGTAGACATGAGTTTTATGCCAAAAATTAAAAAAACAATTATACAATCACAAGCTCTCTAAAACACTGATTACATGGATTAAATTAATTTTCTTGATTTTTGTACCATTTGGTGTCTAATAATTTTCTTGTCCTTATTGTAACTATTGCCATCAAGAATAAGAAAAAATTGGGAACTAATATGTATACTAAAAAAATGCCAGCGTGAATCTCAAGAAGATCAAATGATTAAGATTAGAGATGTATAGATGAAGCTCCAAAGTACATAATTGAAATTTTACAAGCAAACAGCCTTTAGGGCAGAATCGACCGACATAGAGTTTCGATCAATGAAAATTTCTGGTCAACATGTCCTCCGAATGAGAGAGCACAAGCATGTGAAAGCACGCTTCTGTCAAATTATTGTATATGGCTGAGAAACCTTTGGTCGGTCGACAGAGTCAACCGACTAGAACATTAGACAGTTGGCATAGTCGGTCGACCCACAAATCAGCTAGTCTACTGACATCAAATGTATATTTGCATTACAATGTAAATTTTAACTCAACAAACATGTTGGTTTAATGCTCTGGACAGTTAGAGTAGCTGTTCTTTCTTTTCTGCATAACTATATTTTGAGACCTCTATAAATAGAATGTCATGACATCAATAAAAGGGGACTTCCATCTTTTTGGATTCTCACACGAGGGAATTCTCACATTCTTAACTTCTCTCACCCAGTTTCTCTCTTTCATTTCACAAACTCTAACTCTCTAGGCATGTTTTCGAGAAGGTAATTCAAAATATATCTATATCTATGTAGGCTGGAAGCTCATATAATAGCCTCTAGCCATCCTTTATATATATATATATATATATATATATATATATATATATATATATATATATATATATATATATAT
>NEWO01000001.1:4851075-4936252 GCA_003013225.1 Phalaenopsis aphrodite
AAATGAAATATAATTTTATTATATAGCTTTAATGCATACTTAACAATTGTGCGCGACACGTATTTAAATTTCCAAAGTTTGTTTTTTTGTGCAGATCGAGGGTGAGACCGGCGCCCCGATGCCCTAGATCTCTTTCTACAAACGTGAGGGAGATCGGAATAGCAGAGGAGTTTAAGCATGGCGGAAGCACGGAGGAGGCACTCATTCGAAGAAGGGCCACCTAGTCCCGTTAAGCATCCCTCCACCTCCACTTCCTCCTCCGGCAGCGGCAATCCACAAGCCCTCGACGGCTCCTTCCTTCTTCAGCTTCTTCAGAAGACGCCTCAAACAACGTCATCCTCTTCCTCACACCTTATTCTTCCCCACGAAGCTCTTCCTCCTTATCAGGACCCCGCCGTCGCTGCAGTAGTTCCTGGATTTTCCTTCCTTCCTCATAGCTTATTGGCCCATTCCCAGCCTGCGAGTTTTTCCCCGCCCTCCTGGGCACCCCCGGGCTTTAATCCTCCTGATGTCAGGAATCCCAATTTTTCGGGAGGGCAGCGGTGCTTCCCGATGGACGATGGGAGGTCAGGGTTTACTCCGAGTGAAGTCATTCCACATAGTTCCGCTCTATTGAACAGTAATGTCCGTCAGGGTTGTCCGCGACCGCCTCATGACGGGTTTTTGGCTTCTAATCGTACGGGAAACCTTAGCGGGAAGAAGGTGACTGGTTATCGGGGCCAAGAGGAGATAGCTTCTATTAGACCTCCCCCTGGATTTGGGAAAGCCGGCTTTGACAGTTTGGCCAAATTTAATAGCAAAGTGGAAGGTGTTTCCCGTAGTCAAATTGGTTCTGCTGGGTCTAACCGGCAATGGAGACCACATGGTCGTCCTGAGTGGAGGCCTGATTACAATGAGGAAGGCAGGAGTGCAGCAGCATTTAAAATGTTGCAGAGTTTGGAATCTCAAAAAGAGAGAACTGAGAGACAAGATGAGAAACAAAGGGACGGTAGGATCTTGGATAATGATGCACGACATAGAAGATTGCCAAATGGATATAGTGTTTATAGAGAAAAGCATTCTCACTCTTGTTACCCTGGTCGTCCTATTCTGAACAACTGTGATTTCATGGGAGAGAAATCTAGTGGAGATTTTGATAAAGATTTGATGGATAATGAAATCAATGAACAAAGCTTTCAGATTTTGGAACAATTGGATCATGTTGAAATTGGACAAATTTCTTCTAAAAATGAGGCTTCCAATGAAGATGATTTGCTAGGAGAACAGCTTACAACAGATTGTAGTGACCAACAGCCATCCTGGGAGGCAAAAGAGAAGAGAAATTTGCGGGGTAAGGTAATCAAATTTCACTAACCTTTTCTTTATCTCGTGCTTGTTGCTATGTTCATTTGCATGGTTACTTGATAATGCAATTCTTTGCTTTGTTGGCATTTTGGTTTTTAGCATTTTTGTTTAGGCATTTTGGATTCATGTTTTTTTAGCAATACGTGGTAAGTTTTTGTTTTGTTTACATGGTTGCAACTATTAAATGCCAATGTACCATAAATTTTGATTTTTGGTATCCTGACTGCTAAAAGGAAAAAACACACTCATACACACAATAAACAAAATGAAGAATCACAATTTACCATTCTATAGGTTTGATGAAAAGTTTGTCTTTTTTTGTGGCATAAAATTTGGAGCTTGGGGTCTTGTTTTTCATTATAGGAGACAAATTGGGTTTATGGGTCGGGTTCGCTGACTTGAAATTGACCTGACTCAAAACTACGACCGTAAACCAACCAGAATATTAAATAGGTTAGAAATTTCAACCCGAACAAAACCCATCTTCAACTCACTGACTAGAACTTGACCCGTGTAAACCGTTTAACATAAGTCATAACAACTGTTTGGGTTAATTTAGGATCAAATATAGGCCAATTTTGGGCTCCTGGGGGTTGATTTTGAGTCAATTTTGAGCTAGCAAGTTTATTTCAAGTCAATTTAGGGTTGGCGTGTCAACCTGAATCCGACCCAAAATATTAAAGAGGTTAGGATTTCTAACATGAACCCATCCTGAAAATTATTTGGGTCAACTCGAACCTAGATTTTTTGAGCTGAATTCAAGTTGAGTTGACATGTCTAGCCAATTTTTGACACATACAATTCATAATTTAGCATGCCTCCTTCAAAATTATGAATGGAACCTTTGGGAAACTTCCATATGAGATTTATAGATGAATTTTATATGAAAAATTAAATGAATGCTATCTTATAAATTATACTACTCAAATCTCCGTCAGAAAAACTGATAAACTACTTTAGCATTTGGATTATACTTCCATGTCAATAATCTGTTGCAATTTCAAGTCATGGTGAATCAGGAAGCCCCTTTATCCATTTCTTCTTCGCGAGCAGTTGAGTTTCTCTACCTCGTGAGCTCCCTCTTGAAGAAAAGGCTTTTCTCTATTTCCTCTTTGGGAATTGAGGACACGTCAATGACATATTCATTGTCGTCCTTATACTAACCTTGTGATGTTAATTTAATGAATCTTTCTCAATTTCTTTTTATTTAGCATTGACTATGGTGTTAATTATTTTTGTGAAAATTAGTTCACGTGTAACTATTTTACCTTATGCCTAACAGAACTTTTGTATTAGTTTCAAACTTATTAGGTCCATCTACCTTGTTTGTGCATTATAAGTACGTCATGTTGTAAATGCTGAAAGCACTAGAAACATATTTTATATAAGATTTTAACTTCAATGAATGTTTCTCTTCTACCATTCTAATGTAATTTTTTAATATTCCAACCTTCAAAGTTTTACTATATTTATATTTAGAGGTGTCAATTCGGTTTCACAAGTCATTTTCGAGTCCAATATGAAAATGGCTTGTCATAGATATGGTTAACTTGAGCTTGACCCATGTAATAAATATGTTAACCCAACTTGACAAAACCCGAACTCAATTTGAAGTGGTGTGGTAAATATTTAAGTCTTGGCGGACTAGTGTCAGTTATAACCAAAATCGATGTGATACCTGATTTGGTTATGAAAACTGAGTAAGAATAAAAAAATAACTTAATATGATTATTTATTAAAAAATATAATTAAATCATTATTATTTGTTTGACTTAAACCCGAACTGACACGAATAAATTATTTTTTGAGTCTCTTGAGTTGACATGTATCCGACACGACAGGTTCTTTGTCAGGTCTTCTATTGACCCCAATCTATATCTTAAAAATTTCATCTTTTCGCTTAACTTGTCTATGCATGAATTTTGTTTTGCTTTTACACTGACGTTCATTTTGTTGTTTTTAATTTAGTATACGTGGAAAGTGATAGCCTAAATATTACTATGGAAACTCTATGGTTATAATTCTACCTCAAGATCTATAAATTGAGATGCTACCTTATTAATTCCCCCGTGAGACCTTTAAATGATTTGGTTTTTGACAATTATAAGGAAAGATTTGTCAACTTAGAATTGTAAGCTTTGGAAGTTCCCATGGCATGCCCCTTTATTAGGGGTTCAAATTCTATCTCAGTTATGATTTTTGGCTTTACATGTGAGAAAAAGAAGAAAATCTCTTTTACCTTTGTAATATGTGGCTTTTGAGATAAACCACATTGTTTTCTATATTTGCTGAAGAAGATTATCATCATCTTGTTGTGTGGTAATCTCATTCTTAGAAGTTTTTTGGTCTTTTTTTTTGTTGAGTATGGGCATATTTGGGATTTGGGAAGGGATGGTTAGTGTTCTTTTAATTAATTTATCATGATTATCGCTTTTATATTCTTTTACTAGACTAGATCATCATGCCTCTATCATATGCCTGGTTGAAGTCAAGTTACATAAATCTTGATTCCTTTTGTGGTGTATTTTCTAGTGTTTAAAATTGAAATATTAGAGAGGTACGTCTGCCCAATTGAAAAATCTATCACATCAACACGCACGCCTTGCTTGGATTGCGTGAGGTGTACGCCTTGCTTGGATTACGTGAGGTGTACGCCTCAAAATTGTCGAGACACGCAAAGGCCCACTTCGCCTCAAAATTGTCGAGACACGCAAAGGCCCACTTCGCCTCAAAAACGATGAGGTGATCGTCTCATATTCGATGTAAGTATTTTGTTATTTAAAATTATCTGATGCCAAACCTGTAAACTTTCGTCTCCCACATCCTCTTATCTCGCTCTCACAAACCATATGACGCCTCCTATAGCATCAAATGATGTCGCCGACATCATTGCCAGTGCCACCTGATTCTCTTGCCGCCAATGTCGCCTGATCCTCCTGCCACCAACACCACCGTAGCTACCTACCACTCTTTCGTTTGAACACGTAAGATTATGTCTCCCATCACACCCACACACCGAACGCCACAACCAACGCATATATCGACGTCGCCCCTTATCTAAACAAATTTAGGTGTGAGATATGCAAGTGCATTAAACTTGTGTCATGTTTTATGTAAATACCCCTTATCTAAAATACATCGATCAAAATTTAGGTATTAGATATGCAAATACATTGGAATTCACTATTGAGTGGTATGTTTTAATCAAAAGTTATCACTTTTTATCATGCTATGATCTTAATGTGTTTTCCTTTTATATATTTATAAATTATGATGATGCTATTATATATTTTTTACTCGTTTATTTTAACTGTACAATTTTCAATTTGCGAGGTCAGACCGCCTCAAGGCTTATGCCTTGCCTCACGAACGAAAAACATCTCAATACCAAATTGCACAATTTTAAACATTGGTATTTCCCCTTTATTGTATGTTTTCCTTTTGGGGAAGTCATTTTCAACCTTAGCAACACTTCCAAATTAAGTTATTTACTGTTTTTGTTATAAATACTTGGTTAAAAACTAAATATCTAAGATATATAACTGGAAATTTGAGATAAAGATGCCTGATTGTTTCAGATTTGGAGAACCAAAAATTATTTCTAACATCCAATTCAGTTTTATTGACGTCTTCATGGATGCAACCAAGCAGTGATTCTGGTTTATGTTGGGCATCATAATCTTTGGGAAATAGAGTAGTGCGGGCTTTGGTTGCAAGAAAAGTTAGCATGATTAGATGAATCATGTCTTCTTTATGCAACTTGCCTTGGTGCCATGGCATATATTGCAACCTTCAGGGCTAGTAGACATCTACTTGCACATTTATTTTTGTAAGCAATAAATACGTTTTAGGGGTCTCTTTCAAGTATACATATGAGTGGTGCTAATCCATTCATGGATTTCTGGGCTCAGTGTGCTCTAATTGAGGGGGAGTCATAGATGACATCCAAATTTTACTCTAATATTGAATCAAAGGGGGAATTATATTTTATTTACTTAAGTACATTTGGAAAGAAATATCTAAATGATCTTATGGAGGTTGGGTGACTATAATTCTATATCAGGATCTTTAAATTAAAGACGCCATCTCATTGCTACACATGATACTCTTTTAGATGGCTGACATTCCGCTGCAAAAATAGTCTAATAACAAAATTTTGAATGCATCTTTAAGCATAATCCTCATGAGATATTTTTTTTAGCTTAGTCTTTAACTTATAACTCAAGATATGTCATCATCTAAATTACCATTCTCTTGCATAATGGATTCAAGATAGTTAAACTCATTACTTCTAGATGCCACATGATCTTTAGCTAATATTGATCCATAATTATCAATTTCAAGTTCACCAAGTATCTTCTGCATTGGATAAGTTGGATTCTTGCTTGACCTACACATAGATTTTTTTTAAAACTACAACTGCATGCCCAGAACTTTTTCCTCTCTCTTTTCTTTTTCTATTTATTAATGCACAATACTAAAGACTACCACATTAATTTACCTGACTTGAAAATGAAAATATTGGTTCCAGCAAATTAAATTTTTGATATCCAATCCAATAGCATTGCGTCATAATTCATAACCTCCTCAATTATTTTGGAGAGTGAAGCTATACTAATTCATTGTTGAAACCACACCAATCGGATAAATTATAACCTCAATCTAGAAAATACCTTTCTTGCCCTTCATCTCCAGTATGCCATTATGACAAATAATTGGTAAATGAACAAATGAAAAGAAACCATTTGATGAAACATGTATAAACTATATATAAGTTTATTCTTGTTGTGATATTTCTAATAAAAATAAGTGTGAAGTCTTTCTTCAAATCGTCAGGATTGGATGGATAAATTTGGCTCTAAGGAATTTACCATTTGATACTTCTTAAAAAAATTGGAAATAAATTCTTAGCATGTTGTAGAGTATCCATGAATCATTACAGTTAGCGTTATCCTGTCAGTGAATAAGATACGCGTGTAATCCATCATTAATAACAAACAGCATCTCATCAATTTGGAATGGCTTGATAAAGAAGTTGCATGGAAGTATCTTGTATGTAGATTCACAACAAATAGTTGGAAAGAGAGTAGAATTCAAGAAATATATTAGCAGTATGTTTATGAAATATTGTCAAAATAGATATATTGAAAGTTTGTTTTATGCTAGAATTTTTTTTTTTGGGTATGTCTAATTTTCTAGGCATTGGGTCCACTCAACCTCACAAACTTAAATAGTCTTGCCTGCCTTGCATTCAACTTCTTAAAAGTCTAATATGGAATCTTTTTCTTAATTCACCATGATCATAACACTGAACTTAAGCCCCACATGCTTCTTGTCCATGTAAGTAGAAAGTCTGTAATTATCATACTAGTTAGTTTCATGCAAATATCCTTGTGTAGTTCGTGCATATGTTGTGCAATTAATTTGCAAGTGATGTAAGTAATAAAATACTAAAATATTAATATAAATTTTAAGAATTACTATCAATGACCTGCAAGTAATTTTTTAAAATGAATTTCAAATGAAATTAGAGTAGACAAATCATACAATTGTGATATAACTCTCTGGATAGATGACCACTTTAAAGAAAGTTAATATATGAATATAACTCTCTGGATAGATGACCTCTTTAAAGAAAGTTAATATGACTAGTTTAAATATAAGTTTTGATAAATTAGAATTTGATAAGATAAATATAATTTGAAAATTTAATTTTGTTTTAAGGTGTTTGCTATTAATGAATTCTTGAATATCATGCGACCTACCTTTTTTCTGTAAAGTTCTTCCTATGAATTGATATATTAGGAAACTAATAACTTAAAACAAGGTTTATATCAATTTGATCATCCATTATGAGAACAATATAGGCAAAGAATTCATCTTAGTTTATATTTTAAGACTCATTTGATTGATTAATTACATTATATATGAGTGGTTCATCTTGACATTTAGACGGAGACTCTATTTTCATTAAAGACAAAGCATGTGTAGTTTTCAAAATGTGTAATGTTAGAAATATTTTTTGATTGCAACTTTAAAATTGATTATGTAATCCAGTGTGGTATTCATTGGATGGTAAACATTTTTTTTTTCAAGTGCATGCTTCATGTTTGACTGTTGATTTTTTTACAGGAAATACTTTGTCAAAGTAATCAAGCATCCTATTAATTTATTTAATAATTACAATCTGCTTTCTAGACCATAACTTATTCAATCCGTTCCAAATTTCATAAATGATTATTTTTTTTATTGACCTAATAAGAATCCTTTGTTTATTCTACATGATAAAATCGTAGGTACCAATTTGATGTAGGATAGCTCAAGGTTAGGGTTTCCTAATACAAATTATGATGTGTAGTATGTTTAATGTAAAGTAAAATTTAGGATTTAGACACCGTTAAGTCAATCCAATAGCTCATTTTCCTTAAGAAGGTAAGCAGTAATTGTCTTTAAACTCAACTAGTAATGAAATGACTGTCCCATTTAAAGATGAAGTGATTGTAAATATGTAAGAATTTCTGTAAGAATTGGAAACTAATATAGTCAGCTAGCAAACAAATTAAATTCCATAAAATTAAATATTGGATCTCTTACTTTGTAACCATAAATCAAGGGCACTAAACTTGCCAGTAATAAATTATCAAGTGAAATGGACAATAAATGAAATCACCAAAGTAGAGAAAATAAGGCTTCACTCCGGTACAAAGAGACAGACGACTTCTCTCGGAATTAGACAAGCTTACTTTTATTGTTCTGGAAGGAATGAAATATTCAACTCGCACTCTTAAAATTGAAAACAATAATAAGTATTGTTTTTTCAAGCTCAAATAGTTGTCAATTATATACCTAATAATGATTACTTATAGATGCATCTTAATCCAGGCTAGTAAAATGTTGAGGTAATCAATATCAATTTCCTGTTTAAATTAGTCCCTGATCATTTAAAATTCTCCCCACAACAGCCAAACACCTGTCAACAGCCCCGTTCACAAGCAGTAAAACTGCAAATCCAATCCATGCCAGCAGCTCTACACCAGACCTCACTAGTTGCTGCAAACACCCTCTTGCGAAAAAAAAAAATGTAAATGCCTATTTTATTAGGCTGGTTTTAAGATGGATTGCTGCCCAACCTTCTTAGAGATACCCAAAGATATTTTACATCCACCCTCCATCTCATTTCTTGTTATTAAAAAAATGACGAAGACATAAAAATCATCATCATTATTATTAATGGAAGTAAAAGTGCTTGTAAGTTGGGGAAAAAGATTGTTGGAAGCAGTTGGCATGCAGTCTTCTCATAATCAAATTAGGAAGTGGGGGACATTGGGTGGTGTAGGTATTATGAGCTGAATGCAGGAAAGCCATTTCAGTTTATTCACATTGATTATTGAGGATTTTGAGGTGTTTTTCAGGCTTTCATTATTATAAAAGCTTTCTGGGGAAAGTTTAATATGCAAGTTCTGCTCATTTTTTTAACTGTAAGCACTTTTGAATGTTTCAACCAACTGTTTGTTGTCCTTGCGTTAGTTGAAGTTAAATTACCATATGCAGCTAGTTCACTTTTGTTTGTTCAAACAATGCTGTACCAACTATCTGGTCTAGATTTGTCTTCTTCCTCTTGTATCGGTGTTTAACATGAGAAATGGTATGTAAGTTTTAGTATTTGTTTATTATTTTGCTGTTGTGGATTTTGCGTATGTTGAAGTTTTGAAGGCAAGTTGATGCGCCCTGGAAAGCATTTGAAGGCAGGTCATCTTCATTTTTATGATAGATAATTCGATCGGATGCTAGTCTCACTAAATTATGTTGTAGGAATTTGGAAATATTTTATGCATTATCGAGTGTAGATTCATTTTTTAGGATCTATTATGTGAATTTTGGTAGATCTAATATATTTTGCCCGGTTTTTAAGCATGGAATCTTTAGTTTAGTTTCACTTTTGGAATCTTCATTTTCCATTACTAACTCAGGGTTGCACTAATTAATATTTTTTATCTTTATTTTTCAACATCAATTATTTTTGGTTATCTATTGTTCAACATGGAAGTAAATTGTTTTTAGATATATTTTTACTTACAATTGAATGTATGTGATTTTATTCATGATTTAAATTTGTTTTATTTAGCAGGATGCCAGGAAGGATTTCTTTAGAGGTTATAATGTATCGAGCCAACGAATCAGGATCCGAAAAAGAGAATTACAGAGCCGCCCTGACTTGGACAGTTTTGGACCTCGTTTCCTTTCTATTTTTAAGTCTCTTTTACCCTCAGAGGTTGAAATAATTAAGCAAGAGCAGTTGTTACTCTTGCTGAGGAAGTTGGTAAAGAAAGAATGGCCAGATGCTGAACTCCATGTCTATGGTTCATGTGCTAATTCGTTTGGGGTTTCAAATAGTGACATTGATGTTTGTCTCGCAATAAAGGATCACGAGATAAGCAAGCTTGATATTCTTTTGAAGTTGGCTGATATTTTAAAGTCTAGTAATCTCCAAAACATTCAGGTAGGTAAGATTTGCGTTCTTTCATCTTTGATTTCTATATGATTGCTTGTTTTTGTTGGTTCTAGGAAAACTTATTTCTTCTTTGAGGAAGCTTCTTTGATATTCCTTTCAAATTTTCTCATTGTGCGCTTTTTAAATCTCACTCACTCTCACAATAGGCTTGTGGCCTGTTATTGATGAATTTGTTTGTTTGTTCTCAGATTTGTTTTCTCCAATCTCTCACGTATGATGTCTTGCTTTTAAAAATTCAACCGTTGTTTCATTTGTTTTTTATTTTTCAGTATCTTGAATTTGTGTCATCTCTATTATTTTGTCTTTCTCAAGTGTTATGTGGTGAACTTTCCAATGATTGATTTTTATCATTTGCACATAGCATTGCTTTCAATTTTGGTTTTTCCCCAATAATTGTAACGCACTGTTTAATTTAGATCCAAAACATAGTTAATTGCATCTAACTTTTTTTTGGGATAGAACTTACCTTAGAAGGAACATTGGAGTGCCTATTGAAGTTCCGAGTATATCCCTTTTTTTGGACGGTTCTAGGAACATCAGCCGTAAAAAACATTGAAAATTCATGCATACTTTTGTTTTAAGAATTAAAGCTTTGAATTGAAGACATGCACGGGATATGAGGATAGACTTGGTACACCTTGAAAAAAATTGGCTGTAAATCTGTTCATATATATATATATATATATACACCTGTGCGTATATGTACATATAATATTAAAATGTCTTTATATAATGAGTGACCTTCACATGCACGTCATAATACATCCATATGGACATTTATTTATATTAATAATAAAATAAACATCCACGGATGCTTGTGGACGGAGAAAACTTATCCTGAATGCTTATTATACCTGTAAATTGACAAAAAAAATGAGGTTTCAATTTTAGCAAGGGCGTATATCAAATTATAGATGGCAAAATTCTTATAAGTTGGCTAATATATGATGATCGATCATTCTACCCTGAAACTTATTTGTATCGTTTTGGAACTTGGAAGGTTATCTGATCTGATACGGCTAATTATTGTTTATTTAAAATTTAAATGGGATGCACCATAATTGGCATCCAACATGGTATTCTGGTGTTTCCTAGAATATATTAGTGTCCTTCCATGCAGGGCATGAATAAAATATCTATTTAGAAGTTGCTTTTGGTTTGGAGACATCTAGCTTCTTTTCTTGCTTCATTGTCAGTTTATCACGGTTGCTTATTTTATTGTTTAATGAGGTTTTCATTTATATTTCGAGATATTTGTTTATTGGCCTTGATATCCCATTACATGCTTTAATTAATACTTCATTCTGTCTAAGTTGGTTTATTTATTTTACATTTTGCACTATGGTGATCTTTTTTCCATACTTTTTAACAGTTTACTCTGATTTCTTACACGATTTGTTGGATGATAATAGGCACTTACCCGTGCTAGGGTTCCTATTGTAAAGATGATGGATCCTGCAACAGGAATTTCTTGTGATATCTGTGTAAACAATCTTCTAGCTGTTGTCAACACCAAGCTTCTTAAGGATTATGGTCAAATTGATCAGAGATTAAGGCAGTTAGCATTTATTGTGAAACATTGGGCCAAGTCTCGTCGGGTGAATGAAACATATCAAGGAACCCTTTCTAGCTATGCGTGAGTTGCAGCAGACTTATACTTACTGTTCATCTGAGTTATTTGTGCATTGGAAACGGTTTCTGTAAATACTAAAAAGAAGAAAAAACTTTTACAGCTATGTGTTGATGTGCATCCATTTCTTACAAACACGGAAACCGGCTATTCTTCCTTGTTTGCAGGTGTGAGATTCTCCTCTAAATGTTCTCTTCCTGTGTGTGTTTTAAATAAAGTCATGTTGCTCAAATTTAGCTGTCATTGCTTGTTATTGAACTGTTTTTAATCAGAAAGAGAAGAAAATTTTAATATATTAGTTTTCAGTGTGGTTTTTATTGATGATTTTATTATGGGTGTACCTGCATAGTATGAAGGTACTCGGTGTAAACCTGAATCTGTCTTTTAGTAGTTTTTATGGGATTTTGATGCCAGAAGTTTCAAGATTAATTGTCTTCTATGAGAACCGGAGAGAACTATTCAATTTGGCTGAATTTTGTAATGTCCTCAGCAATTTGGCTGAGCCTAGATTGGATTATGTTGATCTAATCACTTCATCTGAAGCTCCAATTCTATCTTCATTCTATGAGGCACATATTAGAACTTCATCTTTCAATCCTTTTTGGAATTTCTTACCACATGCTCATTAGAAATTTAATCTCGCTTGTTATTTGCATCATCTGAACCCCAGTAGTTGTTTCAGATATTCTGTATAAGCTTTCTTTGCACGTGCATACAAAGTGATGTGGCCATCTAGCTGTTTAAGGTTTTCTTTTTACAGCACAAGAATCTGAAATCATCTCTAAGATTTAAGGGTGTGGGGAAAAAAGAAAAAGAAAAAAAAAATCCAAAAATCTGAACCAATTGGCCAAGGGTTTGTTTGGGGCAACAACAACTTATTGATAAGTTGCGCGCAACAACTATGATAGGAAGCTACTATGGATAAGATGACTTTCTGTTTGTTTTTTATAACTTGAAAACAACAGTGCTGCAACTGTTTCTGGATAAATGATAATTCTGCTCTTGTATTGTAACGCTCTTTGCAAAAAAACTATTCACACCAAGCAAATATCCAGTGCAGAACACTTCAAAATAAAGATAGATGTCTCACTAAACAGTGAGTAGTATGACTATCGAAATTAAGAAAATGACTATTAAAATATCAATTAATAATATGATAACATTTTTTTAAAATGCAGACGATGTACATCGCTAGACAAGTCGTTCTCCAAGGACACTCTCCACGCCCTATCAATCTCGTCGGTGGAATCTTTCAGCTCATTTGCCCACCTAAAATAGTCAGTTTTTTGTGATTTTTTTGAGAACCTGTAAAACTGTCTTTCGTAGCTATGTGACCGACGTGAAGCATGAAACATTTTAGTCCGCAGTAGCAGTGCGGTCCTCTGGAATTATCGCAAATCCTCGAGCTCATCTTTCCTGAAGGTAAACACGTATAACACTTGTAAAACTAATAACAAAAGTAATTAATTAAAGTTTTATGCAGCTATGAGGTATCAAAGTTCAATATATAAACCAACGAATCTGTTACTACAAGAAGACAACGAACATTATAAAAAATGAGTTTTTGGTTCTCTTTAATCCACGTAATACCGAGCTCGTGTGTCAAATATGTATATCACAAAAAAGTCATCCATAAGATCCTAAAAAACTATAAAACTGAAAAAGAAGAGGAACCTGGTTGTCTTTATTAGGATTTCACATGTGACACCAACCAATAGCGACATACAGGTCATCCATAAGAAAAAAAAAATAAATGAAAATATTCAATATTTAGGTCAAGCGTCTCATCATAGATCTTCAAACCCACAAAAAAGGACATGTAATATTTAGGATACATATATTTCCATGGTTGCCTCATCGGTCATCCAAGCAGGATAAAATACATGCAAAAGGGAAAAGGACATGTTACTTGCGTAAAAACTAATACAATAAAATATCAAATGCCTAAGAAACATAAATATACATGACTTATATAAAATACAAATACAATAAATAGTGAAAGTTTTCAACAACCATTACAATAAATAAATTTAAAAACTAACTTTCCCTCCAATGACACTGACTATAAAATCTGAAATTCGTTCCCTCAATTCTATTATCTTGCTTGCACCTTCTTCATGTTGAGTGTTTGTCTCAAGCATATTATTTTCGACATATGAAAAGTTTTTCAACCTGTGACAAAACCTGTCCAATACAATTTTCATACGCGTCAAGAGAGACCTTTGAATGATGCTCAGCTGCCTTATAGAAATCAATGTCGTTGAGGGAATAATGTCGAATATAATTGTAAAGAGTATCGTAACAATCACAATCTGCACATGTGTAGAAACGAATAAGTTGACATATCACGAATTATAACTCATTTCTTCTTTCAAACTCCAAATTTCCTCTCAACAACACCGTGTAAATGAGAGTATTTTTTGTTGATCATTTCTCTCATGCCCCGCGTGACATTGTTGACTCTTTTAAAGTTAAGTATGTGGTATCTCGTATTAAGATAGAGCTTCAGACACTCTCGTTGCAACAAATACCCACCATCAACTAAATAATATTTACCTAATGTAAATAGAATGATTAATGTTGAAGTAAAAAAAAAGGTAATTTTCATGTGCACTGTCCTCCCAACCTACCATAATAAAACACATATTGAAATCACATACAACTGTGACATTTTGCGTCGGTGATTCACAAGGTCGATGAATGTGATATTCTCATTATTTGGAACACGTGCATCCACGTGTGTTTCATCGATTGTTCCGATACAATTCTAAAAAGATAAACAAAGGTAACTTAATTACTATATTCATTTGAAAATTGAATGTAATAAAGAAGAGAAACTATCTGAAAATATGCCATCGTACATCGTAGAAAATCTCTGTGGGGATCCGTTTGAATGTAGGATATGTTGGCTTTATGACTTATGATGAATTATTGAGAAATTTCTACAAATTATTTTAGAAGAGTGTTGAAATAGCTCCTAACATTAATTCATTATGTGATAATATGTAGAGGGTTATTGTTAACACCTCTCGTGAAGTCATTTTGGTGGAGTCATGAAGTCAATGATTTCTGTGTAGTTCCCCCCAACAGATCAATGAATACCGCCCGTGTCATGCGGAATATATTGCTAAACTTCGTTGGATGACCTGCAAACAACTCCCCAACTCATTTGTCACCAATGTACGAAAATGTCATGTAAGGATAGCGTTTTATGTACGAGTTATAATACTCAAACACACTGCAACTGCAACTCTCCTTCCATTTCTTTCTCTATTTGTATCCATGTAATTGAGTGTCAAAGTAGCTAACACATAAACATCAATGAATTAGTTACAATCATATATTTTTATGAACAAAATCAACTTCAAAATAAAATTAGAGAAGTCAACAGAAAACATAACGATGAAAAATGAAATTGCAAATCAAATTTAACATTGTCAGAATGAAAAAGTAAATAACCAAAAGCAAATAAAAATGTCTATTGCAACAAGAAATGTAAATTGTCTCGCAAGAAAAAAAACCAGGTGTCCCTCAAGTGTCACTTTTCACATGAAATAACGTAAATAATGCTCCCTACTGTTTGTGGTTATCGTCATGAAAAACTCTCTTCGGGTTGGGTCTTAAAGCAACTTCGTAGAGAGCAGATACAACACGTCTTCATAAATTTTTGGAGTTGCCGCCATAATACACATGACCTGTTGAACGCTTTCACTTGCTAATGGATTCAACATGGAGGTTCAGGCTGGGGACTTCATTAGAACCACCTATTTGTTTTGCAGCTAGGTTTTTAGCGATATGACTAAACCCTGCCTCACTAGATGCGCATGCATTATTGCTCGTTACCACAACACTACCAAACATATGATTTAACTTCTCTTCCAGCTCAGAATCGATGCCACTGTATTTAAATTTTTTCGCAGCTTACACCACATACAAAGTGATAACACATTTTGATGCATTTGAAATAAAAAAAATGAAAAAATTATAAAAGCAGTGGATGCTTAAAAAATGCTCACCCACAATATCTCTGCCCACCACTCCTCTGAAATATCAATTGTTTGTTTTATCGGATCTCAACACAAACCCGTGGATCCCCACTTCAATTCTTTTCAGTTTTTCCAATCTTTTTTAAGTTGATCTCATTTATTTTTTTAATTATATCCTATCATACTCTCTGCCTATACTATTCTTGAAATTTTTAATAATATTTTGTCAGCTCTTCTTGTTGAAATATGTTGTCGACCTATTTCCTAATTCAACATTTTTCAGGCAAATGCCGCATAATATTATTTTGGTATCATTATCTCACATTCCAGATGAATCGATCTCTTTGTTCTTAACCATTATACATACTAGCATGAAAAAAACAAATCAATATAAATATTTGTCATAAAAAATATTTAACACAGCTCAAAGACAAAATAAGAATGTCACAATAGCATCACCACTGCCCCTCCAACAATCCTCATAACACCTCCACACCACATCACTACACTTGCACATCACACACCACACCACTACCACCACCTCCACACACCACACCACTACCACCACCTCCAAACACCAAGGTATCAGCAAACCAAAATATTTACAATACCACCACCATCACCTCAACACATCAAAACATCCACAATACCATCACTACCACCTCAACACACCAACACATCCACACACAAACGCATCCACACACACAAACGCATCCACACACCAACAACACAACGACCTCAACCAAAATTCAGGCAACAATATCAACCGAATTTCACCCAACAAAATCAAATAACTCGGCCAACATCGCTTGCATTTTCAACCACCACCATCCATGTTTCCAATTTGCATATGCAAACACCACCACCATCAATTTGCATATTCAAACATTTTATTGTTTTTTTCCCTTGCATTTCCAACCACAACCATGTATGTTACAATTCACATATGAAAACACCACCACCAAACGAACCATTGCACATAACCAAAACCATCAATAGGATGCAACATAAAGAAGCAAAATGACTTGCCGAGCATATCACATCGAAAATTACCAAACCAAAAAACCAACTTCAACTGAAAAACGAACGAATGCTAAGAGCAGAGAATAAACCATGCAACGAGCCATTGCACATAAGCAATTGCAAAATCAAAATCTACTTAGTAGATAAAACAATCATTTCTACTCCCTTTTCACTTGCATTTCCAACCACCACAATCTATATTACAATTTGTATATGCAAACACCACCGCAAAACCAACCATTACACATAACCAAACCATCCACAAGATGCAGTATAAAGAAGCAAAAATACCTACCAAGCATATCACACAAAAAACCATCAAACTGAAAGACCAACATCCACTGAAACCGAAAACAGAAGGTCGAAACCACCAAATTGCAAAATATAAAACCAACACAATTCAATTATTGCACCCAATTATAAAATTATGAACCAACCAGTAGATAAAGCAGAGAATATTGGAACAGTAGTTAGACGAAGAAGAACTACCACCCAGAGTGTACTATGCACAGAAGCACCAAATTGAGCCGAACAAAAGAGAGGAGAGGGACATGAGAGGGAGATTAGAAAGCTCACTTGTACAACCAACCAAAATCGAAGAAGAGGAACCAACTCACAGAGCGCAAACTGCGCGGAACCACCAAATCGAACAAAGGAAAAGAGAGGAAAGGGAGAGAAGAGTGCAAGCTCACGTCAACAGCCACCCGAAGCCACCGAAGGGCAATCAGAAATAAGTGCTAGCCACTAGAGCCACGAAATCGAGGGACTTGAGATAGGAGATTTTAGGACAAGTGGTGCCTCGAGGGAAGAGGGCATCCAAGGAAGGAATGAGGGAAGTGAAGGAAAAGTAATGGTGAGGAATGTGGATCACGGGGTCCAACCCGCGACCCGCGTTTTGCATAAAACTAAGAGAGTTGTTGCGCCGTTGTAAACAAACACTGCAAATTGCGATATGAATCTGCACCACAGAGAAATCGCCGCCCAAATAGGCAGTAAATCAATTGATTGGGTTTGTGTCTTGGTTTAAGTCAATATTCTGTCTAAATTGGCCTATTATGTTTATTTTATGTTTGAATTCAATAGAAATCAAATAAACTAAATCAGATTAATCAATCATAATATATGTGATTATAATTTTAGCTGTACTTTTAATTACCCAAGTTATTTAATTAATTCTGGTGGAATCACAGTACTTTTGTGATTTACCTTTTTGAAACCTCTTGATGCTTTAATATCTATCAAACTTGAACAAATTATTAAACCAACTAAAAGTGAACCATTAAAAATCTTTTAAAATCAAATGTGACCAAATTAAACACAGTAAAAAAAAAACTGATTGGACTGATCAGGAGGTGGGTGATGAGAATTTGAGGAGAGCTGGGAGTCCTGATTATGATGACGACTAGGATAGAAGAGTTAGGGTGTGTTTGGGGCAGCGGGGCGAACCGCACTGTGGCGTTTGGCAAAACAATGTTTTGCTTAATTTTTCAAGGCCTATTTGGTGCAGGTGTAATTGTTTGATGAAACAATTGTGAAGCTGTTGCAGAAAAAACTATTTTTCAAAAAGCTTTAATGACTATTAGAAATTTATTTTATTTTTAAAAAAATTAGAATGTAGTTTTCTGGAAGCCACCACACTTTAACAGCTCGGCCGAAAAAAAAAACAGCTTTCTACTACATAAATTTCTAAAAAGCAGCGAGAAAGCAGTGCCCCAAACATAATTGTGGTGGTCGTCTGAAAAGTAAAACAGATAGAAAGTTATCTCAAATAGACCTTAAAAAAACTTTGGTGAGAAACCGTATTCTGCAATCTAACTTGGCTAAGTGTGATGACTGCCAGAAAATTGTGGTTCGATTTTTTGAAAATAAGATAAACTTTTAATTTAATAACTGTCTTAGTTTTTTTGAATAAAAATTTCTTTTACAACTGCTTCACAACTGCATCTTTAGACAACATCGATTGCCCTAAAGGGACCCTTAGTAAGATATTTGTACTCGAAGCCTTCTAGTTGGAGTTCTGCCTTGGGTCTAAAGAGAATATTATCAAGTAGTACCTGATAAGCTTGCCTGTCTGCTCGCTCAAGAAGATAGAAGGTGATAAAAGGTGTTGCAAATAGAGGTCGTTCATTCGGTGGCTAGAAGACTTAGGGCTTGGATGGATGGGGTGGAAAAGGGTTTCACAATTGCATCTTCAAACAACATCAATTGCCCTAAAGGGACTCTTAGTCAGTGAGATATTTGTACTTCAAGCCTTCTAGTTGGAGTTGTGCCTTGTGTCTAAAGAGAATATTATCAAGTAGTACCTGATACTGCCTGTCTGCTCGCTCAAGAAGATAGAAGGTGATAATAGGTGTTGCAAATAAAGGTCGTTCATTCAGTGGCTAGAAGACTTAGGGGGTTGGATGCATGGGTGGAAAAGGGTTTCCCAGCTAGCTTTATATGGTGACTATGTAATCATCACTGAAGGAACATATTGATGAGATTTACAATTGGCTGGACATTGCTTTGGAAAAGGTGATGAGATTTACAATTGGCTAGACATTGTTTTGGAAAAGGTGGATGTTGATGCTAACAAGTTGGTTAACAATGTTGTGTCAATGCTTGATGAGAATGCATTCTAGTTGGATTATATTAAGTCACCGTTATGTTCATGCATCTCTATCACATTGGACTTCTAGTCGCAAGTGTAGGTGAAGAACTTGGAGATGATGTCGATGGCTCTAGCATAGATTGACCATCTAGCACACCATAGTGCAAGGGTCCCTTTGAACTATTTTGCTTGGCGTGTGGGTTATTTTAAATACCGTGCAAGATATTATAGAGTTATGAATAATTTATTAATAGTTCAAGATATTATAGAGTTATGAATAATTTATTAATAGTTTGGCAATACAACAACAACAACAACAACAAAGCCTTAATCCCACTAATAGTTTGTCAATATTGAAAGAAAATATCGAAATGCAAAAATAGATATCAATATCATGTGAGTTCCACATGAGAATGCTATAAATTACATGTCACATGATTGGTATCACTTTATTTTACCAAGCCTACATATTTGCAGACTAGATCATTCCTAATAGTTTGCCATTAATCTAACATTCCCTTTCTTTTTTGGGTAGCTAATGAATGAAAGCACCAATAGAGCCTTGGCTCAAGCAGCCTTCTTGATTTATAACCTAGAGGTCTCAAGCATTAATCTCGGTAGACCCAACTATGATGAATCTTTCCCATTTCATGGAAAATTAATATTTATAGTTTATAATATGCCCACCTTCTATCTGTATTGGCCTTCTACTTGTGCCTAATAGAAATATGGGATATATTTTTATTCTTTTTTGGAAGATTTGCATACACACCACTCACTTTCTATATATTTACATATCCAACCCCTATGCTTCAATTTTTATATATGGCTCTTAGGAAGTCGAAGAGAATAAATTTATATGCAAAAAAATTTACTTTTAGTGGACTTTGTAATAAATTAGCCACTAAAGATTGTAATATATATATATATATATAAACTATCTAATATAAAGATAATAAAAATAAAGATTAGTTCAAATAAAGTGTATTAAGGATGAAAATAAAAATGTGTTTTTCTTAGATGATATTTGACATGGATGGGTGAGATGTTTTTTATAAACTTTTCAATGAATACTATCAACTTTAGTGATCTTAATATCATAAATAATAATTTTTTTTTTAATTTTTACTATTGTTCTAGTAAAATGAAAGTTGAGGTGTTAAAAAAAAATGATGGGTGGAAAAGCAATATGACATGATGTTTTAATAGAAATGTGAAAATGTTTTGAAGATTTTGAAATGTTTTGGGTTATTAAACATTTGAATATTATTTTAAAAATTAAAAAGATGTCTGATGAGAGAGAAAGAATTTATTGGTTCCTATTTTAAGAATTAATGGAATGCACAAGAGTGCAAATTGTAGAAAAATTAAGGTTTCATATTTTAAAGTTTTGGGTGAGAGTAACTTAACATAGGTTATGACATGATATAAAAATTTCCCAAAACCAGTTGAACAAGTCTACTATGAAACCGATACATTTATTTAAAGATTTGATGGAGAAGTGCATAGAGTGTACCGAGGATCTACATATGATTTTTGTTGATATGGCAAAAGCTTATGATATGGTTCAAGGAGTACTTTGGATAGTTATAGAAAAGAAAGATGTTGATATTCCTTATATTCAAGTCATTAACAATATGTATATTAGATCAGTTACTTGTGTTCGAAGACAAGGAGGATTGACGAAGTATTTTTCTATTTCAGTTAGATTACATTAGGGGTTGACTTTAAGCCAGTATCTTTTTGCTTGATTATGGATGTTCTCATTGGACATTTGTAGGAGGATATATGTTGATATATGTTTTTTTCTGATAATATCCTTTTCATGGATAAGAAGAGATAGAATTCAGGAAATATTTGAATTATGGAGGCCAATTTTAGAATTCAAAGGTTTTTGTATGATTAAATCTAAAACTGAATACATGGAATGTGATTTTAATAGTAGTTAATTTAATTGGGCAGTTGTAGCAATTGATGATCAAGTCATTAAAAGGAGTGAGCATTTTAGATATTTCGAGTCTATTGTTTAAAGTGATGGTGATATAAATGGGGATGTTGTTAGTAGAATTCAAGCTCGATGGTTGAAGTAGAGGACTACAACGAGCTATTGTGTGATAAAAAAAGTACCGCATTAACTTAAAGTTATACAATAATGGTGCGACCTGCAATACTTTATGGCGTAGATTGTTGGCATGTATTATGGAAGCGTAAAAGTAAGTGTTGCTGAGATGAGAATGCTCAGGTGGATGAGCGATTTTATATTTAGAGACAATGTGAAACAAATATATCCATGAAAGAGTTGGAGTAGCTCCAATGACCGACAAGATTAAAGAGAATCGCCTTTGATAGTTTGGTTACATTAAACATCAACCATTTGATGATCCAGTTAGGAGAGTAGATGTTTTAGATTTGATTCATGTTAAGAAGGCTAGAGGTGCTACGAGTGTGTATGGCCTAAGGGAAATTTTGTCTTTTGTACGCCTAAGGACAATTTAGTTTTTTAATATTATTATTGTTGGGTATAAATAGACTTGTTATGTCTAGAGTTAGCTTTAATGCATGAGATTGAGTTGTGAGTCTTAGGTTTAGGTCTTGGGAGAGATTTCCTACCTCTCGAATTGTAGGAATTGGGAGAGATCGCCTACCTTTCGAATTGTAAGTGTTTATCTTGTGAGTTGTTTGGATTATTAAGGAAAATGTTCGTGTTTGCAATAATTTTATGTGGAAAGCGTGCTGATTTTTGCCTCAAATCATAACAAATTGGTATCATAGCCTAACCCTAGATCCAACAGTCCTGACCTCCTCGACCGGTTTCAGCAGCCGCATCCCTTTCCAAGCAGTCAGCCTTCCCTTGCTGCTTTTGTCGTTGATCTGCAGCATACTTGTGCTAAAATCAGTGCTGATATGCAGCTTACTTGTAGCAAAAAAGAGTCTCCTTGTAACATCGATGATCTGCCGTTGATTTACTTATTCCTCTGTCGCTGATTTGCAACTTTGTCCGCCGCTGATCTGTAACTTATCTGTGCCAAAATCAGCGTTGATCTGCAACTTGTAGCATAAATGACTCTTTTTGTAACTCGATGATCTGTCGCTGATTTACTTCTTCCTCCACTGCTAATTTACAACTTCGGGTTCGTTTGGGACAGCTTGTGCGTTTCAGGATAAGCTGCTTATCCTGAAACGCGGCCCGCGGGCCGACCTCAGTGGTCGACCCGCGGCCTGCGTTTAGTGTAAAAACCCAAACGCAATTTCGGATAAGTTGGTGAAACGCACGAACCAAACAGTACGGCAAATTTCATTTTTTTTGTTTATTTTTTTTAAGAATAAAATTAAATATATTATAAATTAGAATGCATTCATTTTTTATATATTTAATTTTTGCAATTATTAGTATAAAAATACTATATTGATGAGTAACATATGTTCATATCATTTTTTAAATAATAGATGTTTCTTATGGCTTTGTCGCATCATGCATGTGTTTATATAGGTGCATCATAGCAAGATAATTTTTTGAAGAAAACCTAATTGTTTATGTTATGTTATTTGAATGTTTAAAATTCTCCACAATTTATATTTTGAATGAATCTCATCGTTTGCTCTGAATTGAATGTTACGAGTTATAGTTATGGAATGAGTATGCTACTAGATACTTTGCTTATTTAAATTCTTTTTGGACTACAAAACTTCACAATACTAGTTTTGTACTTGATTGCACACTTTTCCAAGTTTTTCTTTTTTCAAGGTTAGTGTTTTGAAAGCATTTAAGTGCAAAGCCATCGTTAGTACTTCTATTCATAAAGTGCAAATCAAAGTATCCCTTTTATGAACTAGAGTGTCGATGGTTTGTATATCATACATATATATAACTTGTACGATAGATCATTTAATTAATAAAATTTTAGCAACATCAGGTAATAATTTTGAGCAAATATAAGAATATGTTAAATAATAATAACTTTTCAGTCATCCAACAAACAACAACAAGCCTTTATCCCACTATTCTACATGAATCCTTTTTTTCCATTGCTTTCTATTGAGTGCCATGTTTTCATTTAATTCTAATAGATTAAGATAATTTTTTTATACAATACGCCCAAATCTTTTTAGGTCTAGCTCTACCTTTCTTTGACATAAGTCGAATCTAAAATATCTACTCGTCTAACTAGATCATCTGATGGTTGACGTTTAATGTGACCAAACCATTTAAGACGACTCTTTCTAATCTTTTCTACCCTTGGAACTACACCAACCCTATCACAGATATATTTATTTCGGATTTTGTCTCTAAATGTCAAGTCATTCATCCACATAAACATTCTCATCTCAGCAACACGTAACTTTCTCTTATGCTTCAATGTTATCCGAAAGCTAAAAAAATAGCAACGATATAAATAATAAAACAGTGAAATAATACTTAAAAATAAAATAGTCATGAATTAAGAGACCAGCTAGAGACCAAGAAGTGGCTACTTGCCATGTTAAAGAGATTGTGTATATGAGACATTGAGAAATATATTCTCAATATGATGCTTGTGAGAAAATGTTACTAGCGCTAGCTGCAAGAGACAATAAGAAGTGTATAACAAACCTAGCAAGCAAGAGAGTGACGGGAAGAATCACCAATAAAATTATAACTTTGCTAGGGGTGCAGGAGAATCAATGAGCAATGACTTGGTGACTATAATAAACAATGAAGAGTAAATGATCATGCCTAATTGTTGAGGCAATGCTGAACCAAATCTTGAAATTTGAACCAGGATTTCATTTTAACTCAGAGGTAAGTACACAACACTACAAAGCGATGCTTTGTTGCAACCTTGCACTTCACATGACTTCACATGCAAGTGATGTGAAAGGTCAGCATATTACTTTGCTTAAAGTGCACTTCTAATAACACTGTTCAAGGCATGATTTTCACTATCATGAAGCGATCATCCTCAACAAAGGTCCTCTCATCCCTACTTATATCCATGTTGATTTCAATCTTGCTGAAGAAAGGGGATTATGCTTCATATTGTAGACAGCACTAGTGGGAATTGTGATGCTGATGCTTTGTAATGCTGAGATGGTCTTGTGCAAATGTCGATGCGTGGTCAAATTCCTAGTATTCATAATCCAATATTTTCCTGAGAACATTCAACCAGATGTTAACTATAACTAGAGATATAAAATTGTTACAAATGGATTTTTTGTTTTGCTTGTCAGTGGAGCTCTTTCATGAATGCATGTGCTCAAAATTTGAATTTGGCAGACTAAATATCTAACTGGTTCTGCAAACCAAAGATTAAAATGGCTTTTGCGAGTACAAGAAAAGTTAGTGTTCTTAGGCCATGATTTCAGTTTATAAGTCAAGATGTTATGTGTCCCCCTCTAGAGGGCTTTTAGAAACACCTTGTAGTTGAAGCATTTTGCATTGTTTATGTATAGACTGAATAAGGTTTTCTACGGTTAAAGCATATTTGACACCATTTTGAAAATGTATCGTTTCCTTTATAGGCAAATATGTTTAACTCATTTTGCGTCCTTTGAGGAAAATGTTGGATGTGTGTTTTTGAAATGACACATTTTCTTGTTGCATACATTTTCCTTTAATGCTTTCCAAATTTACTTTATTCTATAAGTTACTCCTGTTATCACATTTTATGATTCTTATTTTCTTGGGATACAAGTACGAGATGTTTTCCTTAATGAAATTGTAGAATTTTTTGGCTTTTATAGGCACAATTCCTACTGTTATTTGGACTGAATTTTTATTTTTTTTTCCTTTTGCTGTTGGCTTTTCTAGTTCCTAATAATTGAAGCGTTCCTGGGCCATTTTGCTTGTTGACTGCGACAATCTGTTACAGATTATTTTCATTTCTTTTAGTCCCAGCTCTGTACACTCTTGAAATCACTATATATTAAACCAAGTTAAAATCGGGCTACTCTTTCTCCTTTATCGTCATAAGCATGACTATGTATGCTCGTCTTTATTCACGACCTTCGTTCAGGCTACGTAGACGTTATGGAATTTCTTAACTTATCTGGATTTCAGGGGATGGAGGCAACTTGTAGGGTTATTGTGGAAGACACTGAATGTGCCTTCTTTGATAAAGTTGAGAAACTAAAGAACTTTGGAGCCCGGAACAAGGAAAGCATTGCACAACTACTCTGGGCATTTTTCCACTTTTGGGCATACTGGCATGATTATACAAATGACGTTATATCTGTACGTACTGGAAGAATTATTAGGTATGCTTTCTGTGACTCTCAAATGTACACAAATTGAGTTTTTACATTTTGCTCTCTTTGTGCTTATTAGCCTGGTTAGTCCATCTTAGTAATGTGTGGGAAATAAATATCAGATTTTAGATTTGCAAGCTCATTTGGGCATCTATCCCTCATTAAGTACTGCTGTATATTGCAAAGTCTTTTTCAGTTCTCTGCTAAAACGTAGAAGAGTTAAAGCACTTGGTTGTTTGCTTCCGGCATGTCTGGCTGCATCCAATTTGGATTTCATCTTGTTTGATATTGTTGAAATTTTGATTTTCCATCGCTTGTCTAGATGACTACATAATTTAGTGTCTGGAATAACATTTACTAAAATCTGTTTAGATTTTTTTTTTTGAGGCCAAACAAATAAATAAATAAAAGATGAAGAAAAAGAAAAGAAAATCCATATTTACAGAATCCTTTTAGTAGAGATAAATTGGCAATAAATTACTTTGTTTACATCTCAGCTTGTATCCACTTGAGTTTGATATTTATTATGTGCCCAACCATAGAAAAAAATTAAAATTAATAAGGATCATTTCTGCTTAAAAATGTAATTTTACTTTTATTCTAATTATTCATAGAATAATGAAATTGGTTTTGTCAAAATATGGCTTCTAGAACCCATACACTCTTGGTTATTCATTTTGAAGTATTTTCTCTATTTATCATTCTCTCTCTCTCTCACCCCAAAGCACCCTTGCCCATCTTTCTCAACACCATATTTCTGTGAAAGATATTGTATGCTTCAGCCACATAAATTACTCTATAGTTATTTCGCCAGAGATTTCATTCTCAACAAAATATGTATAATCAGGGTAAATGGAACCTTGATATATGCTTAGTTTTCACCTGGTAATGCCAACATTTAAGTTGAGCAGATCATCTACACAGAATCATCCAACATAAATCATAGAGATATATACATGTTTTTGTTCATCTTACTGAATCTCAAACACTGTTATTGAAATACATATTTTCTCTCGCACATAGTTAGCTTTATGCTCTCTTTCAGTAAGCAAGAAAAGGATTGGACGAGACGGATTGGTAACGATCGCCACCTTATATGCATCGAGGACCCTTTTCAAGTTTCGCATGATCTCGGCCGCGTGGTCGATAAGTTCAGCATCAAGATTCTGAGGGAGGAATTTGAAAGGGCTGCCGATATACTGCAATATGATCGGAATCCGACTGTCGCTCTTTTTGAGCCTTATATACCAGGCTCTCCTCCAAAATTGGGTCCCACTGAGGCTGTTGAGTCAATTTAGAATCAACTTCATTCTATATCTAATATCTATATATAATAACATTTTGGTATGTGAATTCATGATTGTGTTGTTTTATAGGGGTTTGTGATTTGTATGCTAAAGTTAAAAGAGTTCAAGGTTGTTATTAATGCAGGATGTTATGGCATCCAGTGCAGTCTATGAGTTATATTAATTGTATATAATCCATTAAGCGTATCCTAAAAAATGTCTGGCATATTTGGTAAGTATTTTGTGCTAATATTAAGATAAAGTTAGCACTAAAAATGTGCTGGGAGTTTTTTGAGCTTTCCCTTGTCGAAATCTATAATATTTTCTCGTATCTTATGTTGGCATTTGTTAGGGAGTTTGTTAATACATGTGAACTAAGAGGGAAGCATCAAAATGGTTTGATAGCTTTTTTGTAGGGGGCATATTTTCGATTGGGAGTTTATAAATATGCCAATTTTGCCCTCCATTGTGGCTAAAATAGTTCTCCATGGTGATTATTTTGGCCTGAGTAGGGGAATTAATTTGATATTCTTTTAACTTATTGCTTATTCTTTTAACTTAATATATATATATATATATATATATGAGAATCAAATTTTACTTGAAATTATAGTGATGGCAATTGGTGAAACCGTGAAAGCAACCTACCGTGTGTTGAAGTCTTCTTACCATACTTCAAGAGAAATTACGTAGTGCTGATAAGAAATAAAATGCATGTAGGTAAAAATAAATTGGTATTGAGATTTTTGAATTTATTTATTTATAAATAATATTATAGAGAGGTAATTGCTTTTAGAAAAAAATTTACATTCGAACTCCGGATGTTCGGACAATGGCTCGAATGC
The DNA here is from genome assembly GCA_003013225.1 of Phalaenopsis aphrodite. NCBI lineage: Eukaryota > Viridiplantae > Streptophyta > Magnoliopsida > Asparagales > Orchidaceae > Phalaenopsis > Phalaenopsis aphrodite. The sequence continues at coordinate 4,878,517 of NEWO01000001.1, forward strand.
AGTAGAAGAGGGGAAGAATAGGACCCTTGCCCTCCTCGATACATCCGAGCTGTTGTCCGGATGTAAAATTTTATCTTGCTTTTACATGATTTTTGGTGTGACATAAATGATTTGGGTGGTGTAAGTGTATAGGACAAAGTTCAGGCTTTAGATATGTAAATACGAAGAAATTGGGTGTTGTGTATGTAAAAGCCATGGACCTCCTGCCTCCTATTGTGCTTATATTGCAAGATATCTGCACATTTATTGTAATTGTTATTCTTGAAAGTGTTGTTGGCTTAAAAGTTGGATTTGGAAACAAAAGTAATTAATGTTCTAAGATTCCTTTTGCAATCTTTTGGATCTACTTAATGGGGAAGTCTTTTGACTCTCATATATGACATCAATACCTCTCTATTGTTGGTTTTCATGTTGCATCCCTTTAATGTGCTAAATTCTTCGGTTTACTTTTAAAGTGGGCATAGCATTGTTTATTTGCCAGCATAGGTTAAGAATTTTTTCTTTAATCATGACATATATGCACACTTCTCTCTCTCTCTCTCTCTCTATATATATATATATATATATATTTAATTAAAGTTTAGGTGTTAGATATTTAAATACATAAAAATTAAGTGGCATGTATGAAAACCTTCCATAACAAAAATACATAAATTCCGTAACATCAAGCAAGCCCTCAGCTGTCATATGTCGCATACACATGAGTGCGCAGCCCTCTCATTGAGAAGAACACTGAATCTATTTTATATTCAGCTCAAATTATTCAGCAAATGGCTTGAAATATTCTAAGATACCAAACTTTGTGGAATGTTCTCCCAAAAGCGAAATTAGACAGAATTCTAATTTCTTATTAATCTAGATGAAAACACTCAAAAAGTTAATATGAATTGAATTAGTGGCTGTTCAAACAATATTCAAGAAGTGATTTGTGGGATCCCGTAATTATAGACAGGAATTTAGGATCTTAGTACTATAACAAAGACTACAAAATCTCCATAAAATAAGCAAATATGACTAATATATTTTACTTATTTGATTTGAAGAAAAACAAGATTAATGTAAAATACGCCTGTTAATAATGGTTGCGGCGGCTACTGTGGATGGTGTACTAGCGGTGGCAACAACCGGGTTTGTAGGGGAAGAGGACCAATGGTTGGCAGACGTGGCCGGCTACACTTCATACAAATCAGTATATTTAGAATTCACTCAAATCCAATAAATTTCAAATACATTGAATCAGAAATAGAGAACGAATTTCAAATACATTATAATTTGACGTTGGTGAACCCGCCCAAACAATCCCTTGCTCTTTCACCACTATACATTTCCTTGAACAAAAGAGAGTGAGGGAGCGAGCGAGACGCAAATGTAAATTAGGAGCTTATATATTTCTTAACTATTTAATTTCATATTTAAATGTTAAAGTTTCCCACATGCTTTTGATGTCAGAAATATTTAGACCCTCTAAGAGTGGAAATAATAAAATTCATACAAACAAATGAAAGCAATGAAGAATGAGAAGTGAAACTTACGTACTGCAATGAGGAGTCTAAAACATGTATTTGTAATATATTTCCACCTGGAGCTGCTTCAATCTTCTTCTAGCTGGGAAATAATGCTGAGGAACACTTGGAAACCTTGGCACATATCTGAAAAGAGGCAGTACTCATTCTTCGCATGGTATGTATCCATTATGCCTGTAATTGTTAAGAGTAATACATGATAAGAAAATGTATCATTTGCAATAAATGAGAATGAGCAGAAGAAGAAATAAGCGCGTTTGGTCGCAATCATGAATGAAATTATACGTAGATCCAATTTAATATAGAAGGAAGTAAAATAATATTTTTACAAAGATTGTATGATCATTTCAAATGAAAAAAAAAAGGGAGCAAAACAATACAAGTCACTAGATGCTAAAAAACTTGGCTATTTATAAATCAGATATTCTCATATACCTACATTAATCAAATTCTTAATCAAATAATAAAACTCAACAAAATCTCAAACTGCACGTTTCAGTTTTCTCAAATTCTTGACACTTAGATCCTGTCACACGCAAATATAAATATTTTCATTTTTTCTTAATGAAATTATTATTAGTATGGAAACCATTAAAAAGGCATTTACATGCATAGCACACAATTCTTATGCATTTACATATCTCACACCTAAACTTTCATATCCACACACACAGCCCTATCCCTCTAAAAATTAGAGATGAGACGATCCAAGGAAGCATGGGATTCATGAAACCAAACTTTGATACCATGTTTCGTGAAGAAAATTGAATGTTTTTATTCACTAAGCAATGTGACCTATATATCAGCAATTAACATGAACACTATATTCAAGGAAGAATCAATGTAAATCATCATAAAATACATACTATCCTTCTTTAACAATTTTCTAGTATTGCTTACTAAGGCATTAATAGTGATGAAGTGTGAGGGCTCAAAGAAGAGCCCTCATCGCTCTTAGGGAAAGAATGAGAATTAGAACTTTCTTAACTTCCGTTGAAAGTCGATATTTATAAAGGTGAGGATGAAGGTAAATTTAAAAGGACATCCGAGAGCTCTGGATTTGCCTCCTTACATATCCCACCTTTCAGCTGCCGCTTCATGAGCAAGCCAAGATTTGCCTCTTGTAGCTCACAAGGACAAGAAAATGAAGTAGCTTGCACCCAATAGAAACTCTAGCAAGGACCAACATATCAAGGTTGACAGCCATGGCCAAAGAATCCAAATGAAAATATAAAAAGAAACAAGTAAACAACCATATTTTGTGCCTTTTTTATTTTACAAATACAACAACAACAAGCCTTTATCCCACTAAAAGGGATCGGTTACATCAATCCTTTTTCTCCATTATGTCTTATTGAGTGTCATATTTTTATTTAATTCTAATAAATTAAGATCATATTTTATACGCCCAAGTCTTTTTAGGTCTACATCTATCTTAAATCGAATCTAAAACACCTGTTCTCCTAACCAAATTATCAAATGATCAACGTTTAAAAAAATAATGAAAAATATGGCATCACACTTTCTAAGCATGAAAATGAACAATTAAACCATCTAAAGCTAAATAAGTCAAAAAATGTGGAAGAAAAAAAAATGTATCCATCACCTGGTTTCTTTGACCAATAAAACTGACATTTCAGGGAAATGCTTTCAAATCACAGAAGGGAAACAGTAAATAGAATTAACATTATTTCTCATGATTAATAAAAAAAATATAACTTGCTAGTAGATTTGAATAGTAAAGCCCAAAATATAATTTTAAGAGAAAATAGCTAAAAAGTTGCAAGTCAAGTTGCCTGAAAATACAACATTTTTGCTTTTCAAGTCCCAGCTTATTTTAAATTTCAATCGTTAGAAGGTAGATTACATCGAAAAGCAATAGCAATCTCACAAGTGCTAATAGAAACCAAAAACAAAAGCTAGATTACATCTAGAAAGAACAATGATTTTCTGATGGTCCACTTATTGAAAATTCAAATTATTTCTAGAGAAGTTCAATTCCAAAAGATAGAAGTACAGTAGGGAAATAAGCTTTACCATATCCTGAAGTTTGAACATCGAAGCCTTCTTGCTATAATTAAAAAAAAAAAAAATCAAAACAAAATATGTGATTCAGTTCCTAGAAAAGTAAGAATAGAGTTGAAAGATTGATTAAGATAGAAAATAAACCTGTAATTCACTAATCAAAGGCAAACTTCCAGTAATTGAATATGGTTTTACACATCCAACCACTTCTTCCGTCGCTTTGCATAGTACATGAAATCCACGAGAGTTGAGATCACAAGCAAGTCCAGTCATTGGAGCCTCATCAAAACTAATAGTAAGCCTGTGTAAAAACTATCCAGTATTAAAAAGGAAAATAAATATAAAATTGCAGAGAAAACCTTTGGGCATCGAGTTAGTTATGTTGGATAGAACAAAAGTTCAAATACATCATATAGCTATTAAATCTTAAGGAAAAGGGTTGTACCTTCCCCTCAAATTTTCATCTGGAAGAACATATTTTGATACCGGTCCACGTGTGTCAAGCTTTTCTATATTTGCATTAATGTCATCTACATACTCCTGCAATTTCCTGGTTACTTCTGTCGGGCTGTACAGGACCAAATAGAAAAACATAAGCTTCTCTTGCTTTCCATGTTTGAGAAGAAAAAAGAAAAATTTATCAAATTTACTGGAAAAGAGAAAAGATTAATAATCATACCTGTAGAAAGGAGTCAACCTGCAACATTTGGGGAAAAAAAAAGGAATTAAATGCATATTACAAACACAGATATCATAACAAAAACAAATATATAAAGTGAGCTATATCTATCTACAATTTGTTCACTGGTAAACTATTAAATACATATATCAAATTGCATGAAAGCTGCCGTCTCGCACATAACTTGATTGTTCGCATAAATGTTTGTGCAAGTTAATGTGATTAGCTCTAGAAGGACGCTACAATTCTTGAAGGATTTTAGATCAAGCTTACTATGGACCATTTGAGGTCGAGAAAAATTATAAATATTCTCCAGCTATAATAGTTGCACCTAATATTAATATTTCTATGAAAAAATCATTAAAAGCTCATTTAAAGCATGTCAAACACAAATGTGTTTAGTATATTGTATGATCAAATTTAAACCTTTTAAAAAATTTATCGTCAATGGAAATGCTTAAATGATGAGTACATGCATAAAAATTCTTACAATAACAAAATGATTCTACATCTAATTCTTTTGAATTATAATATGCATCTGGGTCTACACAGTCATGAACCTAAACAAAGTTGAAGAAAAGTTAAATTTCAATCTGACAGCACATATGAGTCAAATATCAAATAAGTTTGAATCAATTATTAAGTGTGAAACTGAGCAAATCATTCTTATTGAAGATGTTAAATTAATTAAGCAAACTGATATAATTCTTAAGATATTATCTTGTAATACTATCCGTATGAGAAATAATCAAACCAATATTGATTTAAATTTGGTTCAACATTTTCATACTTATTCATAAAAATAGCCTTATTGATAAAAACAAACTTCATCAATACACTTACAATTTTATTTCTGATAACTCCTTTCCATAAACATAATTTTAAAATCACATATATCTGATTGAATCTAAAGATACAAAAGTCATCAAAATCAATCGTGAAAACATTTGCATTACTTCATGATAGACAAATAATTTTCTTATAGTTAAGTACAAAAAAAACTTAATGACATCTAATAATATACATATTCAATTCTTTCATCATTTTCCCATTTAGCAAATAGTTGTAGTATATTCATTAGGAAACAAGTATTTTAAATTGTATACAAAAAATATGATGGCACGAATCTCAAAGCAATCCGACGTCCAAGACAAAAAATGATAGTCCAAGGGTCAAACGACCGGCCGACAACAGAACATGGACCTCAGAAAGAACAGCATTTAGAGAGTAGCAGACAATCGCCGAAGGATCTAACGATCAATCATGCACCAAATCATCTGATCGGTTAGCAAACCAAAAGTTTGGAGGTCATCCAAAGACAACCGCACGACTTGAGATGATCGATCAGATATCAACACCCCGGTCAATCAATTACTAACACAACCAGAATTCGGTCGACCGACTTAGCTGGACGATCGACAGACTCAATATCGATCGGGTGACCTAATTTAATATTTTATTATATTTTTCCTGTAATCGTAATATTCATACCCCTACGTCCATAAAAACGGGCCATTTCGCGGTAAAATATTACGCATTTCATTGTTTTCTATTGTTTCTTTTTTATCCTACTACAGTCTATTCTTTGTGTATGTTTCTTAGACACTTTTGGATTCAACATAAATGTCTTTCGTGTATGCTTCATGAATTTGTTGTAAGTATAATTTACATGAGAGTATATGCAAGAAACCTTTGGGTAACCATAACAATTATAAATCTAATTCAACTATAAGCAGAAAATATGTGAAACTCAAACCAAGTGAAACGATAAAGATCTACTTAAACACTAAAATATTTCTAGAGAAATCAATAGAAAAATAAAATCATACGAGGTCTAAATTGGGATAGAGAATTACAATAAAAAAGATGGAGACTTACAAGCAACAAATAAAAATAATAATAATAATAACAATAACAATAATAATAACTGTTTAATTTTTAATGTATGTGATTCAATCACCACTACTTATAAAAAAAATTTTGGCACCACTTATTTAAAGGTACTTTTAAAAAACACAGCTAAAAATATTTAAAAATGCATAAAAATATTTTAAACCGCAGCTAAAAACCTTTGTAGCACCAGAAATTGCAGTGATTTAAAATCAACTGCAATGAAAATATGAGTGATTTTTACCTCTATGACTGCCTGTACAAAATGTTGTGAAAAATCTTGTTTTTAGTAGTGCTTATATCATGAACAATCAATCAATGTCAACGTTTCTTATCTCTTTCCTCCTCTCACTTCAAATATAGCATCCAATACATCATCTACATGTTAAAGAAATTGTCATACTAACTTTGTTCTTGAAACTACATATTGAAGATGAAGTTGAGTTTATTATTGATGCTTGTTATCAAGAAGAGATAAATTTATCTACAATGATTCATAGATATTTTTACAAGGAATGCAAGAGATACATCTATGTCTATTTGAAGAATATTGAATAAATAATTCATCCAAGTCAATTTTTACCAAGATAACCAAAATTGATGCGAGACAACTGCTCTTCAACAGCTTAGAAGAGTTTATTCATGATAGAATCCCCGCAGTTCTCTATTCATTTAGTTGTCTAAAATCATCTGCCTCTAGTGGTTTCTAGTGATCCTTGATTTATTTGGTTGTGGCTTCTCTGATCTTCCTATTTTTGGTAAGGGCTTCCTGCAATCTTTTATTCTAAAGCTTTCGTGGCAATAGAATTATGATTCAATCTAATATTCATAGAGTTCAGTGGCCATTGTATTTAGTATTTTTTTTATTAATTATTGAACTTTAGTGGTACTCTCACACTTATCATTGGATTCTAACAAGATTTATTCCTTACTAAACTCTAGTGACTCTATCAGCTACTTCTTCAATGATTATTCTTTTTATGGCTCTTTCTTAAGTAATTTTCTTTTAACCCTGAAAAAGTTTCATTTCTATTATATTATATGATCATAAATAAGGATCTTAGGCATCGAAAAAACCTTAATTTTTTCTTGAATCGAAATTGAAGTTGGATGTGTATTCGTTCAAGTTTAGGAGGTCAACTTATTGATCAAACTAGAGACTTGAACATTTTTGCGAAAGAGTGACTCCTTATACAAGTGTGAGGCTTCCTTTTGATGAATTATTTATCCTCTATTTTTACCATGCTCCAAATTGGGTTGTTGGTTAGATAACATAATTGATTCTAATCAAATTCAATATACTATGATTTTCAAAAGGTGCCTAAATTGATCATTTTTTTGTGGATTTCCTGCTTCTAAATTTCTGTTCTTTATTTGAAGTAAAAGAACATTTAGTTTTTATCTAAACTGGTTTCTGTCGTATTTTTTTACTTTTATTAAAGATTACAAGTTTGTGACTTGCAAATTTCATGTTGCATTATTTTTGGCCTCTCACATAGATTTAAAACAAAATTCATTGATAGAAAGGTTGAATTAGAGGTTGGCCAATGGCAACCCCTCGCATCTTGCCGCCTAACTTTATTCTTGGCTTTTATCAAAGATAAACAACTTGTGACTTGCAAATTTTTATGTGAGTTGCAATAATTCTTGCTTCTCATATAGATATACAACAAAAATCATTGACCCAATAGTAAAATGAGAGGGTGGCTAATGGTTGCCCTCCCAATTGGGATAAACTCTATTGTACCTTATATATGACATCAAACTTTTGCCCTAAATTAAATAAAATATAAAATCTTTGCCCCCGTTACAATTGATAACCTTTGTACTTCCTCTTATTTTAATACATGATTTATCCACTGCCTAAACTAAATCATGAGATGTCTTATATTAATACCCCGGCTAATAATCCATGATGATATTTCTTACAATTTATGTACTAAAAAAAGATTTAATTGCATATATTATATATATGAAAACCACCATTTATGTATTAACAAAATTAACACCGATGTTATTTTTTGGAACCATCATGTGAATTTGATAAAAGTGAAAAAATCAGGTAAGGTGTTATAATGAATTTCAACATTCGGGAGAAAATTTGAAAAACCGATGCAAGAAGGTGCTAGTTTTGTAAATAATGATGTTTCAATTGCTAAATACATCATTTCCAATTGATTCTTACAAGAATGTTAAGTTAAATTTTATTTATCAAATTAAAACTACAAACTAAGTACATCTTTTAATCAAATTCTAATCCAACAAAATGCCAAAAAAAAAGGAAATACGGCATTATCAAATGCATAGGTTGAACAAATACATCACAATACGCACACCTTACATCACCCGATATTGAGCATTCCGCCGGAATCTGATTAACACCACCCCCTGGATCTGCAAAAATTAACAGCCAAAATATGAATTTGCATTCTATAAATAAAAACCATCCTAAATCATTATAATCAGCTATATGCTGCTATATATTGTAAAATTATCAAAGCTCGCACTTGCATTCAATAAAAGTTAAAATGGCTTACAGTTCCATTGTGTTGGTTTCATAGTTGATGGTGTAGCAAATCCATATACCTTCTCCTGAGGATGCGAAGGAAAATCTTGATAAAAGCGTGATTGTATCACCTTGAGAGCTTCCATGGCCAACTCCAAAGGATTGATTGCCTGTCACATCGACTTACTTTGTAAGCTCCTAGCTTTTATACTACTCATTATCCAAAGCATTTACATGCATACCAACCAATTCCAACGTATTTACATATCTAAAGCCTAAACCTTGCTTTTTTACATTTATAACGCCCAAATCATTTATAACACATAAGAAATAATACAATTTTAACTTTAAAATTTTGAAATCATGCATAGATAAGGCAGCATATATAAAAAATTGAACTTTAAGTGAATAAGTAAATAAATAAGAATTGAGTGGTATGTATGTAAATCTTCCAAAATAAAGAAAAACCACATGTAGTACTATATCCAAACTGGGAAAAGAAGACAATCAAATAAAACTATAAGCTACAGGCCTAGCAATAATCAAAATGAAGGAGTCTCACAGGTGATTTAAATCAAATTAAAACCACACAATCATTAGAAAAGAAAAAAAGGATAATTATTACCCAAAAGTTTCTCAAATAGAAATTAGTTTAATTAAGACTGAAATTGCAAAAGCAGATCAAACAATCACAAGCATTTACTCAACATTCTCCAAAACTCCCATAATCATGCCATTTTATCAGAAATATACACATAAAAAAGTTACCTTGTGGGGCAATCCGCTGTGGAAAAGCTTTCCTGCAGCTCGAAGCTTCCAACTAATCATCCCGCCGGTACCAATGCACGGCTGCTTGTCAGCAGTATCAATCCAAAACCTTTAATAGACCGCCATTAAAAAAAAAACGAATCCCAAAAGTTAAAAGTTTTCATCTTCAATAAATCCACAAGAATTCAACGATCCACCAACTATCAACAGCGGATACTCACAAAGGGCCATGTTTGAGCTTATCAAGCAGCCCATCCTTCACCAACGCATCCACCCCTATCCCAAGCACGGATGAATTTTCCTCATTGGCGATAAAAACGGCGACCACCGTATTCCTGAGCTGCGGCCTCGCTTCGCCGAGCTTCCGCATGAGCTCCGTTACGAGGGCGACATGACCCAAGCAGTCCGTCGTCCCACGGCCCTTCAGCTTGTCACCATCCACGCTCAAAGAAAAGGGATCAAAATCCTGCGATTAGCCAAACGCTAGAAACATTATCCATTATAGATCGTGATAATCAAAGTTTGGCCAACCAATAAGTGTTTTCGAGAGTTGATCAATTTAGAACCCTAATTAAGTTGGTATTTTACAGGTAAATTATTGTAGCTCTATCCGCATTATAACAGTTTCACTCTATAGGTTTTCAAGCCATCGTTCTTTCATGATAAAACGAAGGCAATCACACTCCCATCCGATTGGCCAAAAACCCTAAGAAAAAAAAAAAAAAGCACAATCGAATGAAAGCAAACCCAGTCGGCGGGATCGGCAGTGACGACGTCCATGTGACAGCCGACGAAGGAGAGGATCTTGTCAGGGCAGGAACCAGGGTACTCGACGATGATGTTACCGCGGCCCTCCGTGTAGCTGATGTGAGAGACGACAAGGGGACCGCCGGCAGTGGAGGTGCTGAGAGGTAGAAGTGCGTCAAGAACATGGCGGGCGACGCGATCTTCTTCGGGGATGAGATCGGGGGGGTTGTTCTGAACGTGACGGGCCTCTCCGACGATCTTTGAGAGGAGGGAAACGTAAGATTCGCGGTCCAGAGAACCTATTAGGTCTTTAAGCGAAGGAGAGTGAGAAGCCATTTTTCGCCGGAGGTGGAGAAGCGGAGAAGAGGAACGAAAATCCTTTGGGAATGCGGTTCGCGTATGGGAAAACAAGTCAGGGGCAATTACGTACTTCTAGGGCTGTAAAGGTTTTTCTTATTTCATTTGAAATAAAATATCTTTGGATTTCGATTTTAATATTCGTGTTTGTGTTCTGCTCTATTTGCATATTCGTGTTTATGTTCAGCTCGAAATTAGTTCATTTTGAATTAAAAAAAATTAATAATAAATATTTTATATTAAAAAACAGCTATATGAAATTATGAAAAGGTTAATTATTTAAATAAATTGTTTACAAAGTTTAGAGGGAAGACGGACAAATTACATATAATTTTACATCAAAAAGTATAATAAAAATAAAAATGTGTCATTACTAATTACAGAAAAAAATAATCACAATGCTAAAAGCCTAAAATAAAATAAAATAATACAAAGAACAATTAAAATACTTATTTTGACTTATTGCATTTCTTGAAAGTTGAAACATTTCATCAAGATTATTTTTTGAAATTCCATAACTTCCAATCCAGCATACACTTCACGAGCAAAATCTCTAATATCCTGACTCGTGATTTAAAACAAATAAATTTGTTAACTTTTAAGAAAAAATAAATAAATCAAAAGCTCAATTCCGTTATCTTAACTCACATTGCAATCTTAGAACATCATCTCAGAATGATTTAATCAATTCATGAACTATCTTTGTCACTGCAGTGAGTTGAACAACCAATTGAACTTATGATAAAACATATATGAACATATATGTGTTAATGTGTTAGGGATGGGTTCAGCTTAAGCTTTCAGCTATAATAATACATTTTGAAGAATTTCAATAAGCAGCCAGAGCATCAATGCGCATAAATTAACCCTATATAGAAGTTACCAGCAAGACAATCAAGAGAAGGCAGCTCCAAATCCAAACAAAATAACTACAAGTTGACATATAAAAAGTAACACTCAAAATTCACAACTATCATACATATAAGTCAATTAAACTTTTAGTTAGAACCAGCATCAACCCAAGTTAATGACAAATAAGACAAAAAATTAAATCCAAAAATTTTCCAATCAAATAGTCCACAAGTCATTCAAATTTTGAGCTAGAGCCACCAGCAACACAAGAATAAAAGCGCAACTCTAAACCAATTATTAGTAAATAGTAATATCAGTCCTAAACCACTCATAAATCTTAAGGTTAAGAGGCATATTATCACTCTATTAGCACCAATATCATAAAAGATGCTAGAACGAATGCATACATCATTACCCATATTCCTAACACTTATAAATTTATAAGCCAGCTCAATAATTCACATAATATCACAACAATTTGAATATTATCAAGTGTCATGCAGAACATAAGCAGAATATTCTAAGTATCAAATAATGACCATGAGCAAAACTGTTATTTTGACCCCCAATTATTGAACTAAGGTAAAAGGACACTTTTGTAATGTGGTACCGCTCACCTACCACATGTCATCTACCGCTCACCTACCGCTCACCTACCTCCCACCTACCTCTCTCTTGCTTCTATAAATAGAGAGGGTGTGAGGCTTAGGAGGGCAAGGGAAGAGATCTTAAGCTATCACGAAGGAGGAGCAAGGGGAAAGAAATCTTATGCTACCACAAAGGATGAGAGAATAGCTAGAGAGCTAGAGAGGAGGAGAGCATCTTGAGGCCTTGTATCAAGGTGTCGCTTGAGAGGGAGGCCGTAGAGGGAAGATGAGGGCTCATCTCTATGTATAAGCTATGTATTCTCCATTTATTTTGCCTTAGTGAACTATTTGATTGATTCCCTTCCGTGGACGTAGATCCAGTTGGATTGAACCACGTAAACGATCTGTGTTTGCTTGTCTTCTTTGCGTCTCATTTCTATGCCAGGAAGTACATATCTCACAACAAAAACATTATGCTACTTCAAAGAAATCAGGAAAATACAATCAGGCATCAGCAGAAAAATCAGCTTTTGAATATCTGAATGTCGAATACCACCAATCAGCAGAGAAAAAATTTCAAGAATGACATTTAAGCTTACTTCATGGTACCGGCCACATCAAAATTCGACATAGAACTCAAACTTTAGGTGTGATATGTAAATACAAAGAATTTGTGGGGTATCATATGTGATATATATGCAAATCTAAAGCAGACAACAAAAAAACTTTAGGTGCTAGATATGTAAATACAAAGAATTCAGAAATATACAAGTCTTGCATGGATTTCAGATAGCAAAAATGGTTTCAAAGGTGAAGATACCATTTGACTCCCTCTTCCTTCTTAATCTTTCATTTTCTACCAATATTACATAACACAAATAAATAACATTAATATAACAAAGACATTTAAGCTACTTCATGCCTCGAAATAACCTCCAAAATATTTATTCGGACAATTTCACATCCAGATTTCTTCCTTTAGAATCTCTTGCTATAAAAATATTTGTCATAATTAGTTATGAGAAAAAAGATAAACATATTCTAAGAAATTTAGTAAGTGGAGATATTGCCAAGAGAGTGTTGACATTTTTTTGTAGAAGAGCGTAATCCAACTAGATGCACAAATAAGTGCATTTACTGTTTTTGTGTATAAAGAACACCTATAGTCATGTAGAACTCTCCACCTGCACTAAATGTGAATTATGATACAACTATTGTTATAGGAATCGTCAAAATATCTTTCACCATTTTAGACAAACAAGAATACTTGAGAGTATTCAACTTCCACCATTTAGGAACATAAAAAATGATCATTATTGGTTCCTCAAGATAGATTCGCAAATCCGACTTGGATGGTTGAATAGAGCCCGAGGATACAACAAAATAATTGAAGTCAAGCATGTTGAGGAAGGTGAAGACCCGGTCCACTTCCTATTACGACAGATTCTTTGATAAATTGATTCTAATTTATCTGCTCTTAATTATTTTCCTTATGTATTTTATTCTCTGTCATAGCTTGTTGATTCCCAATTTTTATTTAAAGCAGTTGCCTTCTATTGACAGGAAGAATTAAGGAAAACTTAATTAATTAAGTTTTACCAGATTAATTTCCCGCCCCTCCTGTTATAGAGAAAAAGACAATGAATTTGATAGCTTGTCTTAATGAGCTTTATATGGGTCATTAAAGCATGATTCCATGAAATCACGAAATTAAGGATTACCAAAACAAGCTGGATACTGTGAAGCTTTAAAAGGGGCTCACGATTACAGGGATGAAAATGACTCTCCAAACAGTTTAAAGTTATTTTTTCTTCTTCTTGGTGTGACTCTCGGTCTAGAGAGAGAGAGAAAAGGTGAGAGAAAGAGAGAGAGAGAGAGAATTCTTTCTTGTAAGTCGACGTGGTCGACGGTGTAATCCTCAAAGCTAATAAAATCCTCTGCAGCTCCGTGGACGTAGGCAATTTGTTGAACCACGTAAATCTTGTGTTGCTTTTTCTGGTGTGATTCTTCTCGATCTATTTTTCGCTTTATTGTAGTCGTTTTTTCATAACAATTGGTATCAGAGTTTTGGTTCAAGGCTGAAAGAAAACGATGGGCGGAGACGAAGTGATGACATCAGGGATCGAGAAGTTCAATGGCACAGATTTTAGTTACTGGAGGATGCAGATAGAGGACTACCTCTATGGGAAAAAACTTCACCTGCCGTTGCTGGGAAAGAAGCCGGAAAAGATGGACGAGGCGGAATGGAATCTGTTGGATCGACAGGTTTTGGGGGTTGTTCGATTAACCCTGTCAAGATCCGTTGCTCATAACGTCATCAAGGAGATGACTACTGCAGATCTCATGGCAGCTTTATCAGACATGTATGAAAAGCCATCAGCGAATAATAAGGTGCACCTGATGAAAAAGTTATTCAACCTGAAGATGGCAGAAGGTCTGTCTGTTGCTCAACACCTGAATGAGTTCAATAATATCACTAATCAATTGTCATCTGTTGAAATTGATTTTGATGATGAGATTCGTGCGTTGATATTGTTGGCTTCATTGCCTGGGAAGCCATGAGGATGGCAGTTAGCAGTTCTGCAGGTAAATCTAAATTGAAATATGATGATATACGTGATTTGATTTTGGCTGAGGAGGTGCGCAGGAAAGAGTTCGGCACTGATTATTGATTCTAGAGGGAGATCACGGGACAGGAACTCAAACAGAGGAAGATCAAAATCAAAGTCTGGTCAGCAGGCAACATGCTGGAATTGTGGCAAAGTTGGCCACATAAAAAGAAACTACAAAAATCTCAAGAAGGAGAGTGATGACGCAAATGTTGTAACTGAAGAAATACATGATGCGCTATTGTTGGCGGTTCACAGTTCTGTTGATGACTGGATACTGGATTCAGGGGCTTCCTTCCATACATCTTCCCACCGGGAATTAATGCGGAATTATGTTGCAGACAACTTTGGGAAGGTATATCTGGCTGATGGAAAAACTCTTGACGTGGTGGGGATGGGAGACATTGATATTGCACTCCCTAACAAGAGCAAGTGGATTTTGCAAAAAGTCAGACACGTTCCTGAATTGAAGAAAAATCTCATTTCTGTAGGGCAGCTCAATGAGGGTGGTCATTCAGTAGTGTTCTTAGATAATACTTAGAAGGTTACTAAAGGAGCATTAGTACTGGCTCGGGGTAAGAAAATTGACACACTATATATGACTGCAGATTTACTCAGGCGTGAAAACATGAGCCAGAGGTGCATTATGGGGAAGCAGAAGAGAGTCAGTTTCTTGAAAGGTGGCAGAGCGCCAAAGACAGAAAAGCTGAATTTTGTACGGACATATGGTGGAGAACCATAGAGCTATGAAAAAGTCTTGCAAGATAAAAGTTTGAGCAAGTCGGAGCTGGCAAAACTTCCACCACGAAAGAAGACATTGCATAACAAGTGGGTGTATCGGGTGAAGACTGCGTTTGATGGCGATAAGAGGTACAAGACTGCACTTGTTGAAAAAGACCTTCAGCTGAGGCATGATATTGCCCATGCAGTGGGAGTTGTTAGCAGATACAAGAGTAAACAAGGAAAGTGCTTGGAGGTACAAGACTGTGTTTATGCTGATGTATCAGTTGAGGGTGTTACTCTTGAGAAGCTGAAGTTGTGCTCGACTTCAGCTGGTCTTCTGGCATGAAGACCGGAGGTTTGAGTTGCAGAGGTGGAGGATATCACGTTTAAGGAAAAGGGCAGTGCAGCCAATGGATGGTGCAGTTAGTGTCCCAGTCTCCAAGTGAGAGAATTGTTGAGGAAGGTGGAGACCCGGTCCACTTCCTATTATAAATTGATTCTAATTTTTCTGCTCTTAATTATTTTCCTTATGTATTTTATTCCTTGTCATAGCTTGTTGATTCCCAATTTTTATTTAAAGCAGTTGTCTTCTATCGACATGAAGAATTAAGGAAAACTTAATTAATTAAGTTTTACCAGATTAATTTCACGCCCCTCCTGTTATAGAGAAAAAGACAATGAATTTGATAGCTTGCCTTAATGAGTTTTATATGGGTCATTAAAACATGATTCCATGAAATCACGAAATTAAGGATTACCAAAACAAGCTGGATACTGTGAAGCTTTAAAAGGGGCTCACGATTACAGGGATGAAAATGACTCTCCAAACAGTTTAAAGTTATCTTTTCTTACTTTGTCGTGAGACCGAAATAAAGGAATCACAAGGAAGTTTTTTTTTAAAAGTTGTCTTTCTTCTTCTTGGTGTGACTCTCGGTTTAGAGTGAAAGAAAAGGTGAGAGAAAGAGAGAGAGAGAGAGAATTCTTTCTTGTAAGTCGACGTGGTCGACGGTGTAATCCTCAAAGCTAATAAAATCCTCTGCAGCTCCGTGGACGTAGGCAATTTGCCGAACCACGTAAATCTTGTGTTGTTTTTTCTGGTGTGATTTTTCTCGATCTATTTTTCCCTTTATTGTAGTCGTTTTTTCATAACAAAGCATACAATCAAAATTCTGTGGAAAACTCAAGTCATTTGGCAAGTCTGAAGACATATTGCCACTTGTTGAAATAAAGCTAGCAATATCATATATATATTGATTGCATATTTTCCAAATAACATTTTTGTCTTCTTGAATTTTAGATTCTAGTTCAACTGATGAATATATCTTCGGAAAAGTGAAATGAATAAACTCTACACATAAATGAATATATCTTAGAAATTTGGATTTTGCAATATTAAACTTTAGGGTGTGAAATAGGCAAATAATAATGTTTTAGATAGTGTATAATTAAAAACCCCTTTTTTTTCATTTTTGAAAAAAATGGGGGCCATGCTCAACTTCACCATGAAAAAAAATTCAGAAGCACTTATGCCCCAGAAAAAAAAAAGAAGTTAACTTCAAATAAAAAGAAAGAAAAACCAAATGAAAACTAGAAAATAGAATTTATAAAGAGGTGACTCAAACGAGCTCAGAAATCCCATTCAAAAGACAACCACCTTCTAATCTATTACTATAAAGTAGAAATATGCCTTAATTGAAATCATTCTGTGGATAGCATAAGCAAATATAGAGGCCTTCCAAAACAACTGGTTGAGTTTATCCATAGTTAGATATCAACATTGCTTGCACAAAAAAGGAAAGAAAAGCAAGTGCAGGATGACTAAGAATTAAGTGAAGGATTATGTTGAGAGCTGACAAGCCGAAAATAACCGAAGCATACAAACTCGAGTTAAAAGAATCAATATTGGTGAGTAATATTGATGCCAGAGCATATCGCAAATTGCATGATTGATCCAATCCCAGTCACATGATTTCCATGATTCTGGGTTTCACCTGCTATGCCCTCGAGATAGCTGGTGATCAAACTAGGCCGACCGATTTCTTATTCCAACCCGATTTTCTTTCTTTTTGGTTTATTTCCAATTAAATTATTTTCTATTGTGAGGCATTTATATCTTGGTATTAGAATTTTGTTGAGTTTATGAATTTGAAAGATTTCTTTGAATTTTTCTCTCTGGAGTGATGCATGCTCTTCCTTTTGTGAGTTGTGTACCTTTATATTGCTTAGGAGCAGGTGGTGGAACCTTCTCGATGACCATGACTTGCAGATTCACCTTATGATTGTTGTTTTCAGCCGAGATAGCAGTCGGATGTGCTTATCCCCATCAAAACATTGTCAAACTTGCATATGATCTTCCCCTTGTCACTTCACAACCACATCAGCTCAAAACCTGCTTCTCAAATACCTTCTAAGGGTCCTATTGCTGTATTATTTGGTACCCAAGCAGGAAAACACAAATTTTTTTGGGACTTGTCTTTTTAGTCCAAATTCTATAATTCTCATACAAAAAATTTTCAGCAAACCCAAAATTTGCATTTGTTGAAAATTTCCAGTCGAGGATGACGAATTCAAAGAGGAGTCTCAATTTTCAGTCGGCAAGAAAGAGATGCTAGTTATTCAAGTCAATTCCATGAGGGAGACTCCAATTAAATGAACATTATTTGCTCTAGTAGATGGTGAGTATGAAAATCTGATACCAGAAAAAAGGCAGCCCTTATTGAGATAATTATTGGATATCCTAACCAGCAGTTTATCTCTTAGGAGGTTTCCATTTAGAATGGTCCAATATGTCATAGATTTTATTTTATGGCTAGTTCTTCCTGACATACTTGTTTATTGAATGTGTTCAGATAAGTATGAGAAGTGGGAGAAGCAGAATACAGATATAATGTCTTGAGACTTGGTTCTTGAGAATATCCTTATATGTGTATTTCTAGCTCAGATTATGCCAAAGAACGATGTTTATTTATTCTATCATAACAAACTTTGGAAGAACGTATGTATTTTGGAGTTGCTTGAAATAGAAATGAGCATAAATTTTATAGAGGTGTTGTCTCAGCCACAATGATGTAATGACTTTTTTATGTGGGTGGTAGATCAATTGCAAAAGTTTAAAGAGAAGAAGAAGCCTTT
Source organism: Phalaenopsis aphrodite (assembly GCA_003013225.1). Classification (NCBI taxonomy): domain Eukaryota; kingdom Viridiplantae; phylum Streptophyta; class Magnoliopsida; order Asparagales; family Orchidaceae; genus Phalaenopsis; species Phalaenopsis aphrodite. The sequence goes on from NEWO01000001.1 coordinate 4,896,915, forward strand.
TGTTACCAAATAATGATGTAAGAATATATCACAAACTCATTGTGGGCATCTGTGATCTCGTTGCAGGATTGCAGCGATCCCGTCATGAGATTTCTATGATTTTGGGTTCCGCCTACTACGTCCTTGACAATCACGGGTGATAAAAAAAGGTAGCCCTGTTTCCCATTCAAATCTGATTTTATTCCTTTTAGATTTATTTTGAATTTATTTACTTTCTATTAAGGAACAATTTTATACATCGTAATAGGGTATTGAATTTTTCTTTATGTTAATTTTATGGATTTGAAAGACATTTCTTTGATCATAGGATTGTTGTATTATCTTCCTTTTGCGAGTAGTGTATCTGTATCTTGCTTAGAAACATGTGGTAGAACCTCTTCGCCACTCGTACCTCAATGATTCACCGTTGGTTTGTCATTTTAAGTCAAGATAGCCATCGAACGATGCTTATCCCTATCCAAATGCCATCAAACTCACCTATAATCTTTCCCTTGTCATTTCACAAGTACCTCACCTCAAAACCAGATTCCCAAATACATTGTAGGTGTCTTATAATGGTGTCAAATATCTGTTCCAAAGAGAAAACAAAAAATTTTAAAAGTAGACAATAAAGAGAACTCCAGAAAAGCATATAAAGTATAAAAGAAATTCCAAAATAACAGAATGGATGTATATCTCATAAGAAAGAAAAATAAAAAAATAAATGAATCTAAATTGTATTATAACAAATATAATTATTAAAATTCATCCAATCAGAAATAAATCATACCTACTGAGTTATGTTTATTGAGCTTAAGACTCAAGCACTGGCATATTTAGAATATTTTTCTTCCAAGAAGTCAAGTCCAACATGGAAAAGCTTAATACACTAACACTTTTTACGGAAAAAATATTACATCAGTACTACGCACGGAGAGGAATGTGCGTACCCAATAAAATCACGCCACGATATCCCGCGCGACGCAGAAAAAAAAACAGCGCAGTAACATGGGGAATATTCCCCCTGTGTTATTCATGTGTTATTGTGTGTTATTCATGTGTTATTGTATCCTGGGAATATTCCTGGTGCTATAATAACACAATAACACATGAATAATACATGAATAACACACAATAACACAAGAATAACACGGGAGAGAATCTTCCACCGTGTTACTGCGCCGTTTTTTTTCTCTGTCGGGAATATTTCCCGTGTTATTCAAGCGTTATTGTGTGTTATTCATGTGTTATTGTATCCTAAGAATATTCTTGGTGTTATAATAACACATCAATAACACATGAATAACACGCAATAACACATGAATAACACACAATAACACATGAATAACACGGGGGGAATATACCCCGTGTTACTGCGCCGTTTTTTTTTCTGCGTCGCGCGGGATATCGTGGCGTGATTTTATGGGTACGCACGTTCCTCTACGTGCGTAGTACTGATGTAATATTTTTTCCTTTTTACGTAGGTGTTGCTTAGCACTCTTGCCATCTTGAATCTACTAATGATCTTTTATGCAAGTTGAGTCTTCATTTTTAGACTTTTCTTATGTACTTTTTGAATCTTATGAGAGTCTATATTGAAAATAAGACACGAGAATATACAAAACTATATGACAAGAACCATGAGCTACTTTGCTTGTGTCTCGTACCTTAATTCTTTTGTATTTACATATCAAATATCTAAACTTACTTTATAAATTTTCATATCACATAAAAATTTATTATTTTTAGTTTTAAAAAATAAAATACATCTTTTCATTCGTGTATTGCAAAAGTTATTTGTTAGGGTTAGATATGTAAATGCATAGGAATCAAATGATATGTGATAAATCTTCCTTTTGGTTAAATAATTACGTGGGGGGAAACATATCTATAATAATTTCTAATGTATTTTGTTTGAAGGGGTTGGGGGTGGCTGCAAAGTCGTTGTTTTCATAATTTCTTTTATATATTTTGTGTGCTTACAATATAATTTAAGATCGTTGAATTTATTTTAGAAGCCCTTTATGTTTTTTCTTATTTATAATATTCTATCTAATTTTTATTCAAATAAAAAAATTAATATATCATCATTAAAATTCATATATTCTTTCCTCATAAAAAATTGTCATGTATTAAATGAAAAACATATTTTGTTTGAGAAGATGGTGAAGTTCAGTTCCATTGCAGTAAATGTCGACGTGTGGAAAAGCTTTTGTTTTGTGAAGCAACGTTTCCTGAAGTTATTTCGCAAGAATGATAAGTTATCACTGATTTAGTCCATTCGGCAGACGTGACTTTTAAATGAGTTTTGCTGAACATTGATCGGCGAAGCTCTTTTAAACAAAGCCTAAAGTGTTTTTATTATTTTTTTGTTGTTATTGTTGTTAAAGTCGTCCTTTGAGAGAATTTGGAAGTCGTCGTTAAGAACAAATGTTACTTTCTACCATAAACAATCAAACAACAGATTTTGGTAATGCCTTAAAACATGCTTTCAATCACCTAACTGATATTATTGCCATAATCACAAACTTATGTGAGTCGAGTTAGGCTTTTAAAGATTTTGGTAATGCCTTAAGCCAATCGGTTAACAAGTTAACGAGTCGAGTTAGGCTTTCTTGAGCTTAAATAAAGTAACTACAAAAGAATTCAATTATCACAAAAGATAAGACAAATTTATGTGATTTGACTTGACTAATCTTATGTCCACAACTACACAAAGATGGAGTAGTCAACTAAAATATGAAAGAGTACATAAATGATTATACTTATGAAATTGGAGATATGAATACAAATACCATTTCACCTAATTCAGGAAGTGGCCGGCTTTGAGGACAAGGGTAAACACAAAGAAGAAGGTGGTGTTGTAGCTCCAGTTGCTCTCTTCTCCAATACTGTAAGAGTGCCAATTAAAAAGAATCATTTTTCATTATTAGCAAAAGTTTTTATCTTGTTAGAGTCAAGAATAACATATGGGTCAGGTGTCTCATCATGATAGCCAATGCTTGGAAGCTTGAACTTTATTGAAATAGGATGATCTCAACTAACGAAAAGTTGCTTAAGAATTACACTGAGTAGAAAATTGATTTTTTATCCTTTATAGAGAGAACTCTTCTAGTACTAGACAACACAACTCATCACAGATTATGTGAGGTCAAACTAAGTTCTTCTTGTGTGTTAGAGGCTTGCTGCTAAGCTTAACCACATGAGATCAATGTATAAAGCTAGTTATGTCTATGTGGTCAGTTTCATGAGGAGAAACTTCAGTATGTGGAATGGGTACTATTTATGTACCTCTAATCAGTGGATTTTGTGGTAATTGCACGTCTTTAGTATGCACCTTCGTCGGTTGTCGAGTCTTCCATAAAAATCGAAGGATCTCATTTTAAGATTTCTTCATTCTTCATATTTGATCTTCAAGTGCAAAGGAGGATGTTTTGTCAAGGAAAAAAAGTGTAAACTTCTATCAATGAAATTTTATTTCTCACAGACGGTTCCAAATTATTACGAGTCAAAAAATTCATAATGGCTGAGTGATTTTTTAGCGCCTTAGTGTTGCAAGAAGACCTAATATATACCCAGATAATAAAATATAATAGGAGATTAAAATTTTATTAGTTTAATTTTTTCTGAAATGGAAAAAAGGCACATGGCCTAGCCTAATCAAAGTAACTCCACAATGTGTTTATAAGTACAATAGTGTGCCCTTCTCTTCCAATAGGAAGAAAAGAGTTACACTTACTTTTATACGACATAAAGAAAATATAAGTGCTTGACACAATAGTCTTATTTGAACTACAACAGTTGCAAGCAGGGGTCACCGAAGACCGGCGGTCGGCGGCCACAGAGTATGACGACATGTGGTGATTGCCAGTGATTGAGGGTAATTAGAGGCTACGAAGGTTGGTGGTTATTTGTGGGTTTTCAAAACATGTGTTAGACACATTAATCATATGCAAGCATTTCAACTATAAATTGGCTTACATGTGAAATATTTCTAAATTAGAAAGCATAAAAATTTAAAAAGTTGGGTCTAAAATTCCTTACACCTTCATACACTAACTTTAGACACCAAAAATGCACCGCCAATTTTATAATAAAAAGAAATTACAATAATACTTGCATCTTTTCGCATGTCATTTCTATGGTCGTCATTTAATTTTTGCTCTCTCTTCTTCAAAGTAAAATGATTTTCCTTGATAAGCTATTTTTTTATAAGAAAAATAAGAAGTAGTTTTGAATTTGGTTTGAGATTTACTTCCATCATAATTAGAAAAGAATCCTTGTTCATAATTTCTTCCTCTTATTTGCAATGCTTCATTAGTTGAAATGGTACTTCTCTTGAGCTTAAAAATCACCTCTTCTAAATGAAGTAAATTTTTAATATCAATCATGATGATCGTATAATACGGTATCTTAAAAGTGTTTCTAATAAAGATGTAATGAGTACAATAGTAATAAAGCTTTATCTTCATAATCACCAATCATATTAATATTTAATAAATCTCAAATAATAGATTCAAACTAAATAAAATATGATTGAATTGGTATACCTTCATATATGTGAAGTGAACAAAGCCTCTAATTTTAATAAAATTTATTTAAGGGGATTATGGTCATATATATCAATTAATAGAATTAAATTCATTCAAATATAATGTAAAAATTATACCCTTTTTTGTGCATGTGAAGTAAATGAATTCTTTATTTTCTTAGAAATTTTATTGGAGAAACTTATAGTTATATGCAAGGACCAATTTTAGCCACAAATCTTTTATTATTATTTTCTCCAAAATCTTTATAAATTTATTGTTATAATAAACATAAATAATCTTATTTATGTTTATGATTTACTCTAATCATGATTAGAATGAAAACTTCTCTTGAATCTCCCTCTAATCTGTAATCAACATTCAATTAATATTGCTTTCTAGCCTCGAAATCTTCTCATTTGAAAAGCATAAATTATTGATATTCTCAAAGCTTAATGATTTATAACTATATAATATAATATCTCAAATGATCTTGTGATAAAGAGTAAAAAAGTAATAGGACTATATCTACATCATCAACGTGCATATTAGCATTTCTTAAATCTCAAATAAAGAAAATAAACGTATTTGAATGTAATTGATTTGGTATAGCGTTCTACTTGTGAAAGAAATATAGTTTTTGTCTTTAACAAAATTTATTGATGAGCTATTTGGTCATGTATAAAAACTCTACCTTGAGCAAACAATCTCTTACAATTAGTTTTATACACCTTTATTAAAACCTCATCGGTCTAACATACTTAAATTTCTAAGTAAGTCATCTTATTCACCTCTATCTTATCTTCTCTACTTGTAGCTTTAGATCCTTTTGTAGGGCTCCATGAGTATCATTACAAACTTTGGTTTAAGAGACAACCCATGCATTTTGCTTTTTTAAAGACCAAGATTTTTTTATCCATTTAAATATTTACTGTCAAATTTTGTGCCCGTCATATTTTCATAATAATGCTCTAAAATCAACTGTTAAGAAAAGGAATATCTCAACTCAAGGGCAAGTATACTAGATTTCACTCCACAAAACATAACACTAAAATTTATGTAGTTTGGCTTAAGTAAGCTGACACCCGTAGCCACATAGAAAGTGCATAATATTATGAACCTTAAAAAATAATACATAAAGGATACTATTTTAAACAAATTTAGAAATATTCATAAAAAAAAATTTATCCAATTGAGAGAAAGTGAAATCACCTACTATGCAGATGAGATTCAGACATAAAAAATGATCTATTATATATTGTTGCCTTGGTTACTCTCTTTCTCATTATTATAGGAGTTCAGATAAAATTTATTCTCTACTATTATGATCGAGAGCTTTTTCCTAGCTAGAACCAAAATAGTAATTAACACTACTTTCTTCATAAAGGAATAAGGATAACTCCACTTGTAAGCATTTATTAAATAAAACTCTTTCTAGTTCCTCTCCCTCTTCTTCTCTTCTAATTTTCATTTGTTGTGGATTCTTCCTCTTTTGGCCTTAAGATGACACAATTGAATTAAACGTGCTCTTAAGATTTAATGGTCTAACCAAATAGTAGATCCAATGCCAAGGCAAGCCACTAGAACACAAAGTTCTACTCAACAATCAAATCAAATTTAAAACCATTCTTTTATTAGTTAGCCGATTAAAAATTCATTTCATAGGATTAAATGATTTATTCCATACCCTATCTTTCCTTAGTCATCCTTAGTGACATCTTTTAGACTAAGCCAACCCAAAATCAATTTAATTCAAATTTAGAACAAAGCTACAAGGTGCCTTAGAACCTTCCCACAACCTAGTAGATTATTTGGATCAACTTTAAATCTAGAATGACCTATTAGATGCCTAAGATCCTTGAGGATACACCCTAAATAATTTAAAAATAATTCAAACAACTTTCAATCATTGTGTATTTTATATATCTAATTCCCAAACTCTTGTATTTGCATGTAAATCACTTAAATCTTAAAGATCACTTCAGAAATACTGCCATCACTATCTTCTTAAAAGTGAAACATGCATTTTCATTCATAGGTTTATAAATGTAATCCAAAACTTTAAGTATTATATATGTAAACACATAAAAGTTAGGTTGTTTTATATACATTTTCCAAAAATGAATACATCCCAATACATTAATTATATACTTACAATCATCTTTATTAATTATATATTTATTTGATATTAATAATTTGAATGATCAAAGCATTATAAATATATCATATACAAAAAAAAACTAATTTTTTTAATAATTAGTTAATTATAAAATAAAATGAATATTGAAAACTAGAACAAATAAAATCATTATATATTGCTCTAATACCCATTCTCTTTCATGGTTTCCTCTCTTTGTAACTCTACTAACTACCAAAACCTTAGAATTGTATCCCTCTCTATATAAGCCATCACCACCCCTCAACACCATCCATCATGCAGCACCTAAAAGAACACCACACTCTTTCCTCCCATCACCATTCCAACTCCTCCTCCTCCTCTGAACCAAATTCAACCATGTTGACATATGGCAGCCATCTGCCCTCTCCTCCTCCTTCCTTCTCCACCACGAACGAAGATGACTCATGGGAGGTTAGAGCTTTTGCAGAAGACCGGAGTAGTGCCATGGGGACTACCTGGCCGCCACGGTTCTACTCTTGCACCTTCTGCCGCCGAGAGTTCCGCTCAGCGCAAGCTCTCGGCGGCCACATGAACGTACACCGCCGCGACCGAGCGCAGATGCAGCTACTTCACAACCAACAATCTTCTCCAACACCGGCGCCCCCGGTGACGGAAGGCAACCGATTCTTCTTTACTTACGCTAATTCAGGACCGGCTTCTATGGCTTCTTCTTCAGGGCTCTCTAGGGTTGGTACAATAAATTTTGCTGCACAGAGTGGCACGTATGAGGATTCATGTCTACTTGATAAAGTGGGATCTTTGAGAACAAGCAGTGAGAGTAGTAAAGAGGATGAAGAACTTGGGGCTGAAGAACTGGATTTGGAGCTTCGGCTTTGATGGTGATTAGGATTTCTATTGGTTTCATATAATGATGCTGATGAGCTATTGATTCATTGTATAATTTAAGAAATATGTAGAAGTGATTTGGGTTTCAAAATTATGATTTGTTTTTTTTTTTTTTTTTTTTTTTGGTTAAAAGATAAAGTAGAATTAATCAGATTTTTTTTTTTATCTGAAGTAATTTTAAATTTCAATTTACATGTGGATTAGTGTTAATGATAGATAATTAATATGTTGTTATTCATGCTTACTGTATGAAACCAAGTATTATATGTTAAATAATCATATTACTGAGATAATGCTAACCATATCTGTTAATTAATGATAATTTATCAAATTTATGTTTTAAGACATCACATGCTATCAACAAATAGCCTTGTTAAAGTATGGAAGAAATTAATGCCTTTAAAGTACTTAGGAATAATAAATTACTCCAGGGGGAGAAACCAAAATTTAGTGGAAAAAATAAATGAAATAATTGACTAAAAAATATTTAATATATAATGAACCTTTTGGCCAAATAATAATAATAATAAATATGTAATCTTTTTGGAAGGGAACGTTATAGCTTAAAAGGTAAATTGAGTTACGTACGCAGCAAAAAGAACTGCTGTGTATTTTGTATACATGCATTGTCTCTATGTTGACGACAAATTACAAAGGCTTATATAAGCCAGGTGAAATGAGCAGGCGTTTTGGAGGGATATGAGAGCTATGACAAATTGGCAAGCCAGAACTTCGTTAATATTTATAAACATAATATATATATATATATATATATATATATGATAGGGAAGATCACATAAGATTTTTAATAGAAGAATTGAATATTACTAAGGTTATAGTGTTTGGTGCTCTTGGATTCGGCACATGTTGCACGGCCCTGACATCTCATTCATAGATGAAATATATTGCTACATGATCACTGTTGTGAGATATGTACTTCCTAGCTAGAAATGAGACGAAAAAGAACACAAACAAACACAGATCGTTTACGTGGTTCGATCCAACTGAATCTACGTCCACGGAAGGGAATCTTTACTTCGAAGCTTCTCAATTGAGGGTTAAGGTGGAGAATTGTTATTTTGACCCCCAATTAATGAACTAAGGTAAAAGGCAATTTTGTAATGTGGCACCGCCAACTACCACATCTCACCTACCGCTCACCTACCGGCCACCTACCACCCACATACCTCCCACCTACCACTCTCTTGCTTCTATAAATAGAGAGGGTGTGAGGCCTAGGAGAGCAAGGGAAGAGATCTTAAGCTATCACGAAGGAGGAGCAAGGGAAGAGATCTTAAGCTATCACGAAGGAGGAGCAAGGGAGAAGAGATCTTAAGCTACCACAAAGGATGAGAGAATAGCTAGAGAGTTAGAGAGGAGGAGAGCATCTTGAGGCCTTGTATCAAGGTGTCGCTTGAGAGGGAGGCTGTAGAAGGAAGATGAGGGCTCATCTCTATGTATAAGTTATGTATTCTCCATTTCTTTTGCCTTATTGAACTATTTGATTGATTCCCTTTCGTGGACGTAGATCCAGTTGGACCGAACCACGTAAACGATCTGTGTTTGTTTGTGTTCTTTTTCGTCTCATTTCTAGCCAGAAAGTACATATCTCACAACAATCACAATTTGGTTGCTTGTTGGCTAATGTTAGATATGGCTTAAGTACAAGAGAAGGGACAGATGCTGGAGAGGAACGGAGCGAGTCAGTGGAAGCATCTCTTCAATTGGGAGAGTTTCGTTAAGTGGGTTGGGGGTGCGGGGGCAATGCTCTCGCAATACGGTGCATGGGTATTTGTGTAATTTTATATGTGGGCTTTGTCTATATATTTGATTTGAATAGTGAGATCGCTCTGCTCCCGAGAACGTAGGTAAATTGCCGAACCTCGTAAATTTTTGTGTTCTTGTTTTTCGATTTCCTTCTTTGATTTTTGACCTCTTCACTTTAGCTAAGATGATCAGAGTTCCATGTTGCTATTCAAGTTAATATCTTTGAAAATTAGACAGTATTGTTATATTTCAAAAATAAAAAAAATATTAATCTAATCAAATCAAATTTCAATTCTAATTAATTAACCATAAATGTTGGTGCATATGGTAAAATGCTGGTGAAGGTTGGATTTAGTTAGTATACTTTAATGTATTTATTTGTCGAGTAATCAAACTCTATAAAGTAATTAGAAGAAGTAGTTGAGTAAGCTATCAAGGGCTCTATTTATGACAAATAGATATTCATGTAATATGTTGAAATTGTGTGTGGAATAAAGAATTTTCTTCGGTTTTTTTCTATACTTCCTTGGAGGTTGTACCAAACACGGGTACTTTTGGGTTTCAGTTTTAGAAAAAAGATAATGTCCAAAAGATGGTATGGATTGCATCATGCCGTCAGACAATTACACGGTGCAATCCACTCCATCGTCTGCATGTCCTATTTATCAGACGTAATATTTTCTCCAATTTTAGAGTTTGTTCAAGAATCATTTTGCTTGAAATAATTAGGCATCAAGAAATTAAGAGATCACTTAGAATCTAAATAGCCAGCAAGGGAGTGGTGCATATTATAGGTTGTGCTTAATAATTTCAAAGGACGCTTAGTTAACTTTGATTTCTAACAAAGGCTTTACATGCTTTGATGATCCTATGTGGTAGCACCTTTAAATTTTGACCCAAAAGGGAACACTGTGAAGATAAATAGAGAGTGACTAGGTTCCACTCAAATGCACATAAAAATGTAAGTGACTTATAGGCATGCTTAGTAGAACTCCTCTCCTTTGGCATAAGGGTGAAAGGTATTAGGCCTTCTTTTGTTAATCGCAATCATTCTCAATCATAATTTTGATTGAAACTAGAATTTTCTCTTTGAATTAGAAAGCAAGATTTTGATTTTATTGACCTAGAATTGGTTAAAATATACATAGAATTAAATTGAGGAGAAATGTAGTCTTTCAACTTTTGGTACCAGTGCTCAGCCTATACTGCTAAGATAAAATACAAATGATAGAAAAAAAAAATATTTATCTTCTCAACTTATGGTACTCTTTAAACGCTTGAACTTTGTGCTTTCATAAAACTTGTCACAAAGATAAAAGTGATCAACTAGGATGATAATCTCACTGGATCGTTGTACTTCTTACTTTGAAGAGGAATAATGCATGACAATGTTCATCTTAATTTACAAACTTGTGGTCAATGGATTATGCCTTTTTTTACTATGATAGAGTGCATAATGATGTTGGACTTCATGTAAAAAGATTAGGCTTTGTTATCCAAGACCTAGCTCAATGATAAATATACCTAACTAGATTGGAGAGAGCATCATTCTAGGTTAGAAAGCCCATTAATAAAATGCATTATGTTTTAACATAGAGACTTGAAGAATAATATGAATAGGAAAAAAAATCACTCACTTTGAAATTTTGTTCGACCACAATGAACGTGTCAAGACTCATAAGTGGCATAAATTGCATAAATCACTTGATTCCACATAAATCATAAGGTTTAATACTAATAATTAAAATTAGCACATAAAGAAGTTTGGAGTTCAATCAGGTAAACAACTTTTATAATTTTTTTTTTTCAACTCAAATATTTTTCTCTAAGTCATTCATTTGATATTTTCTATAATAACACTCATTTTTATTATTAATTGAAATTAAACTAAAATTTAGCTTTTTTGGCCACCCAGTTCTGCTTATAGATAGATAGATAGATAGATAGATAGTTGTATAGTATTACCTTTCATTCTCTAGCTATTTACATTAAAGTCAATAATAGAAAAATTGTATATTTGATCCACTTACTCAAATTACTCAATAATATATACAAATACAAGAATGTGACATATTTATATGATCATAGAATAAGAGAAGTATAGCATAAGTTGTCACCAATACACCCAATCTAAAGTTAGTTGAAATGTGATTAATGTTGTTAATTAGCATATTAACACAACACACATAATGTGGGAAAAAGTGAATATAATTTATATTCTGACAATTCCTTTTATACCACATGAAGAGATTGTATTTCTCTAGTAGCTTACCAACATATTGATTTGTATGACCTTATTTTATTTTAACTTATAAAGAGAAAAAAATATCTTATTTAAGTGATAGAAAAAACAAAAATAAAAATTGAGGAGAATATAAGAAGGCAAGCGACATTAATCATTGGCCCAAGCTACAAGTGTTCAGATGACTGCACAAAAGATTGAAGTGAAAGCAATACATTGCCAATCATAGAGAAACTAACAGCAAGTATGAAACCAAGTATATATATTCTTGTATCAGTTGTGATGAGATGTTCTATCTGCCAATATTCTTAATGTCATGTTGAGATTTTTGTGCTTCAAAATCGATTTAAGAAATAAAATATACTTGATAATGTAGGAGTTTTAGTGATTCCAACCAAATTCTCATTGGTTTTTATAATATAAGTGAAGAAGAAGATTGGAAAGAGCCAAAATGATAAAATGACTGAGTTCAAAGGGACAATTTCAAGCTAAGACCTCTTAAAAAATGTCCACTTGCATGCATGCATGAATGTTTTTTAGTGGTTGCAAGGTTTCCATGGTAAGTATAAATATATTTTGTTTTTATGCTATCCAGTGGGATGCAGTCTAATATTTTGACTTTCATTCTCAAATATGTGCTGGAATAGTAAATATTAAATATATTATGTTGTTATAATTTCTACCGGATTTCAGATAAAAAGTTTTTGACTTTAAGTGTTGCCAATTTTTTTTTGTGCAGGTTTTCAGCTCCTCGTTTTTATATGTATGTATGTGTATGTATATGTATTGATGCAAGTTGGAGAATTCATGTTGGTAGAGTAATAAATTATTGTTTCAGCAATGTATGACAATTCATCACACAGTCAAAAAGTAGAAATGATAGGTAGAGACACCGGAAGGTTTTATTTGGAAAACCTGGGAAGGAAAAAGAAATCACGAGGTCTAGCCCAGTCAGAACAATCCACTATAATCTGATGAGTGCATGTGCAAGCCTTAGTCCCACAGGTGAGAAAGTGTTATACAAGTTTTTGAAGTGCAATTTTTGTATATCCAAAGAATCGTTACACAAAAATCGAGGGTGATTTTCTTTGGGAGTAGTTGTCCATGAATCATTACATCCTCTTCGAGGTGCACCGTTGCGATGTATTTAGAACGAGAGCTGCTTCGTAAGCTACTAAGTCGTTACTCCTCGATTTTGGTTGTTACACCGCATAGCGCTTTGTTACTATGCAGCGTCAAACTTAGGTTCATCTCTGGCTTCACTGTGAAGGGCAAAGGACTACCGACACTAGTCCATGGAGGCCGAGAAGTGATGGTCAATAGTGGTCGCAGTTGCAAAAATGGGAAGCATTCAAAGGATCTCCAGTGCAGAAATGCCACAAGAATTCAATTCATTCTTCTGTCAATCCTCTTCCAAGCTCAGGCTAAAGTGCCTTTCAAAAAGAAGGTATGCCTCTATTTATAGAGTTTGGGAGAGGTCTCCCTACAAATATGAATCATGGACCACTCCATTGGATATCCTTGAGAGATTCCCTTGATTGGATGGCAATTTATGGACATTTGAGTGCCTTAATTATGTGGGATTTGAGTGATCTTGAGCTCATTGGAGGAATCTGATTGAGAAACTCAATTTGATTATATGTTTGTCAGATTTGAAATCCCTATGGCATTCCAATTAGGCACGTAAGTTTCAAAATGTTGCTTAGTGATTTAATACGGGTCTGATTTGACTCGGATTAGATCAATTATAGTGTGATTAGGTTCGTCTCATCGAGTTGGACCGTTTGACTTTAAGTTTTCTAAAATCGGACTTCTCGATTATTTTTAGTTGGAGTTTGAACTTCTCCTACCAAAAAATTGCACTGAGATTCAGGCTAATTTCTTCATGATTCATGTCAAATGATAAATTTTGTTGATGACGTACAAGTTGCTAATTTTTGGGCAATTTCACTTGTTAATCTAAAAATTATCAAAATTGTAATAATCGGGCAAAATTTCTGAAAACTTTGAAAAATAATGTCTTTTCTAGTGGCAACTAACGACAGTGGCAGGCAACGAACAACTCTAACTGACAGTGGGCAGGGGCGAGTTGTGCCCTTGGGAAACCAACTTTGCGGGTCAGAGCAGGTCAAATGGTTGAGTGGTTTTGGCAACAGAGCAAGTTGTTATTGGGTCGTAGCGACTGTGTGGTGCCAGTTTGTATAGCGGGTCAGGCGGGTCACCATGTTCGGGGTGTGCTGGCGGATCAGACAAGTCACTGGGTTGGTCAACAATCCATGCGATGCAAATCAGACAGCTGGATTGTGCAGCATGATTGCACGAAATGATATGATGGTACACAAGCCATCTTGCGGGCTGCAAGATCTATCACACTTATAACTATGTGGATCCAAACATATAATCACATGAAGCTAGTGTTTTGATGCGGATTAGGTCGTACAGTCATCTAATTGCGCTAAATTGGATGGTTTGCACAGGCTTCTGCATAAACACTCAAATCTTGGACATTTTTTGATAAATTTTTCGCTTATTTGTGTTTATACTAAGGTCAAGAAGAGGAGAGAAAATGTAGAGTCTCCCAGTTTATTTTTTTGCGATTAACGACATTTGCATTGTTATTGCCCACCTCGATATCTCTCAACCTATTTTTATGAGCTCAAAGAAGTTCCATTTTTTTATTATTGTTGCGCATCTCAGAGTCTCAAAGCCCACTTTTGGGCAATCAATGGAATTCCCCTTTTGTGTTTCAATATACCGACATTCTGTTAACCCCGCCTTACTGAAAATCAGAGGAAGCGTTAGGACCCCGAAGAGAAGAAATCAAACCAGATAGGGGCTGGAAGAAAATTTTTTTCCTAAATTATATGGTGGTGAAGTTAATGTTCCCAACCAATCAAGTTTATTCTCTTCCTTTTAAGATGTGATACTATTTACAAGGCAACCTTGCAAGCTAGCCTGTAATTTTTTTCCGCGTCTGAGTTGATAGAGATTCTTAAGGCAGTCTGAGTTAGCATTGCACAACTCTCTTGTCGAGTAGCAACAATCATCATCGGACTGATCGCCTTTTTTAGGAAACATCAGTCAAAGTTGAAGCTGAAGATTTTAGCCCGGTTGGATGGCTTTACAAGCGGCGCACATGCTCACATATCATTTAGTAATAAGATGTTGGATCTTCAAAAGAATAACCCTGTGAGATATTGGTATGTAGGATTTTTCATCGCACATAACAGCTTAGAATTCTACGATAAGTGGGTGAAACGACGACCCTGCTCATCTCCATTCATATCACTAAGGATAAATTACTACATATGCTGAGGTTTCGGGACTTCAAAGAGATGCAATTTGAGGTGTAGTACGTCTACGAATTCATGAATGAAGAATTCTCATTCAAGATTGGCCACTATTTTTATCATTGACATTTAGTCCGTCTTATCGAGCTGGTCATTTTGACTGTAAGTTTGTTGAAATCGAGGTTCTTTATAATTTGGCTCAGCTCGTGTTCGGCTCGTTTATATTCGAAAAAAAAAAAATTGTGTTCTTATTTGGCTCGTTTCCTTAGCGAGCCGAACATGAGCTATTCGCGAACAAAGTGTCGTTTGACAATCATAATCATGCATTCGTAGGATATTAAGGGTTGGTACGAGATTTAAATCTTATTATTTATATCAAAACATCATTTAATATAACTTAATATATTTTATTCTATTTTTAATAAATTATTTTAATTGATTATAAATCTTTGTAGCATTGTAGTCAATTAAATTTCTTAAAAATACTACTCAACAATTATATATATATTTTATTCTATTTATAAATTATTTTAATGAACAAATCTTCGTTCGTGTTCGGCTCATTTACATATTGAGAACAAAAAAAATTGTTCGTGTTCGGCTTGTTAACTTAACGAACAAATCAAACACGAGCTTCTTAATGAACCAAACACATAACATTCGCAAACAGCAAACCGTCCTGACAGCCCAAGTAATGATAAAAAAGAAAAAACAAGCAAATTTGTAAAGTTTAATTCATATCTGTCATATAAAATATACATTAAAACCGTTGAAAACTTAATTAAGCCTTTAATGATTAATTAACTCAAAAGGAATTCACTTTCATTGTTTCTTGTTCCCAGTTCCCATGCATATAATTCACTTATCATCTTTGCATGGGAGAGCTCCATGTGCCATGAATCTAAGCTCTGCAATGATTCAGTCAACCAAAACAATACTTTATAATTTAGATTACATTTCAAACCTTGCTTAGTTGGCCAAATTAGTTTAATATATATCAATTAGATAGCTAAGAAACGCTAATCATATATATTTATAATGATTAATTTTCTTATTGCATGTCTGATCAGCATACAATGGCCAAGACAAGTACACAAGCTGTATATTTTGTTTCCACTGTACAGGCAAACGACCTTTCAATATTCACAAAGAAAGAGCTCTTTCAATGGCTTTTTGATGATGTTTCTAAGGGTTAACATGCAATGATTATTTTATAATATATATATTTATTTAAATTATTAAAAGATTTCATAATGATTGAATGTTTTTGACAAACATACATATTATGTTATAGTTTAAGGGAAGTAATTATTCATTGAGATTTTGATGGCAAAGCTGAATTAAACTAACATTTTCGAGTTTATGTTTTAGGTTAAAGAATAAGTGATGGAAGTGAATTAAGCTATTTGAATAAGATGGGAGCAAATTATAGAGAGATGACTATATTTATAATTGTTTTTATTTTAAACTGATTTAAATTTTATTCGATGGTAGATCTTTTGATTTTTCATATGATTTTTTTTTGTTAATGATACGAATTCAAATGTAAATTTCATCGTCCAATTGTCAGCTCTGGGGTTAATTTTTTAAGCCAACATTGTCTTGACAAAACTGGTATTTGAGCACGAAACTTATTTTCATAATTTTAATAGCACTGAAAAATCAGTTATGATGACCACAAAGAAAATTATTAAAGATTGGGAAATTTACATAGTGAATAATTATGATGTATTTGCACATCGCACACCAACACTTTCATATAAGTATTTGCAGACATGGCAATTTGGTTTTTTAAATTTATGCATGAAAATGTGTGTTTCTGTTTTAAAAATAATAATAATAGTATTATTTTCTTATATGATATTAAAGATTTGAGTGTTGTGTGTTGTAAATACGAAAGTTTAGGTGTGAGATATATAAATACATATGAATTGCTTCTTATGTATGAAAAGAAAAACATACAAATTTTGGGAGGTATGGTTAATTTTACTTTACCTTGGGTGAATGAATGCAAGGGAGGATGTAGGAGATGAAAAGTTGAATTAACATCTATTGTTACTATGAGCATTAATGTTTTGCCCATATGAAGATGGTAACGATACAATTAACTCAAGATTCTACATCACTGTCAAGTGAAAGCTATATAATTGCAGTGGGCGACCACTTGAAAGTTTTCTAGGATCTACAAACACCTTTATTCAAGAGAACTAAAGATTTGACTGAAGCAGAGAGTTGGTTATTATGTATCAAGAAAAAATTGGATAATATGACATATTTTGAAGAAAAGAGAGGTACCTTGCTACTTTCATATAAGATAGAGAAGCTAAAAAATGGTGAAGGGTATGCAATAGGAGATAAATTCATTAGGTTATTGCAATGTGAGAAGAAGGATATGCTATGAGATAGAATCTACTATACTATTGAGGTATGCATCACATCGGGTATCAATTGTACAGGACAAGTGCTACTGATTTTTATCTACTGATTTTAATTTTGGTGAAGTTAGTAGTGGTACTACTTATAGTACCCTAGTGTCTTATGTTAACTAAGAAACTATCATGAGTGCAAATGTTTGTTGGGCTCCAACATATGTTATTAGTGTTCATGAGTCTGGTCATATTTCAAAGTACTGCTCCACATTTGACAATAAGACTTCTAAAGAATTAAATCCAAGTGGAGCTCAATCGGAGAAAATTATAGGTTGCAAAAGATGATAATTGATTGTTTTAGCTCCCACTAAAATTGTAGTGGGAGAATATTATTTAATTAAATGTATTGATCATTTCTAAAAATATATGTGTATTGCTCGACACGATGACATTTATTTATCATGTACATTGTTATTATAAAATTTATTGAATGATATGAAAATGTGAATAAAATGAATAACATAAAATATCACTATGTGTATGTTGAATGGTAAAATTCTCCCATACTAACTCAAGATGCATATAAATTATTTAAAAAAAAAATTATTGATTTTGAAGTACTCTAAATGTCACATTTTAAACGCGCTTATATAACAAATGCAATATATAAAATGATATAAATATGACATTCTACATTTTAATAGAACATTTTGAAACTTCTTGAAATATCATTTTCTCAATACATAAACTATCAAATGATTCAATTTTGATTCACTATATTTGACAATCATGCATGCTATTTTTTATCATCTTTATAGTCGTATGAATATTCACTTGGTTGATAACTCGTGATGAATTAAACTAATATTTCATATTTAAATCTTGAACCAAAAAAATAAGTGACAGAAGACAAGTTTATAAAAAGAGAGAGGAGCATAAGGAAATGTAATTACATTTATAACTGTTTTATTTGTAAGCTAAGATAAATTTAATTTTTTAGTGATAATTTTTATTTATCAGTTGAATTTGACCATCCCTCCAAAACCCAAAAGCAGTTGCAAATAAACTGGCGAAAAGCGCGAACCAAACGGTACGGCAGCGTTTTGAAAACGCCGCCCGCACTTATAAGCTGCCCCAAACAGACCCTAAATTAATGTAAAATCTGCGACGGACGATGATGGCTAGCGGTCCACGGTGGCGGTGGTTATTTTTTTATGAATTCGTCGACGGTAGTTGCNTATATATATATATATATATATATATATATATATATATATATATATATATATATATATATATATATATATATATATATATATATATAGTGTTTGTAATATGGGGGCTTCACAAATTCCGAAAGGCATTTGATTTGCTTTAAAAAATACGGTACAATTTTAAAAATGAATGTAAGATATTATTATTGTACATACAGTTTGAAATGAGATATTAAGGGTCTGTTTGGGGCAGCTTGTGCGTTTCAAGATAAACTATTTATCCTGAAATGCAACCCGCGGGCCGGGCACAGTGGTCGACCGCGGTCTGCATTTAGTGTAAAAACTCAAATGCAATTGCGGATAAGCTGACGAAAAGCGCGGACCAAACGGTACGACAACATTTTGAAAATGCCGCCCGCACTTATAAGCTGCCCCAAACAAACCCTAAATTAATGTAAAATCTGCGACGGACGATGATGGCTAGCGGTCCACGGTGGCGGTGGTTATTTTTTTATGAATTCGTCGACGGTAGTTGCCGACGACAACCAATAATAGCGATTGATGGAGGCATAGGTTGACTCAATATTTAAAATTGACCAAATCAAGCAATCTCCAAACACACCAAATTTAAACTAACATAAATTTTGAATTCACCAAAGCCTTACATCCAATCAAAAAAAAAAAAAAAATACAAATACAATGCATTTGATAATCATTACAACATTAACACAAACATGCCAACCTCAATTCAAGTCTGCAATCGCTTACTTTAAATCAGGAAAAGGTAGCCTCATGCTCATATTCAAATATTTCACATGAACCTTAGTGAGGCTCAAGCTATAATAAATTGCTCCAAAGTTAAATCAACCCATTCAATCCTTCACATTTACAAATCAGGTCCCAACTAACTTGTTCATCATCTAATCATAAGAGACCGTTATAAGAAGAAAAATAAAAAATATTACAATAAAACATCACTATAATAACAAAATGAATTCACAAACCAAAAAAAGGTAAATGAGGTTCGGCGAACCGGTTGGGTAAGTTCCAGGCTAATCTAACGCTAATATGCGGTCGGTTCTGCTGCCAAAAATGCAAATAATGAAATATTTTCATGTGATTCAGTGCACCCTCCATTGTCTTCAAATATAATCAGTTCATAAATCGCTTCTCCTCTTGTATGCATGCAATAAAAAGGACTCTAGCATCTGATCTCATATGATCCAGCCTTTGTGATGTACCGAACCCATTCAACGGTATTGTATCCACTCTTTTCCCAAACCTGCACAGGATTTTGCAGAAATGGGATCAAATTTTATGAATATTTTTTAAGAGTATAAATTTGGGTGCCTCAAAATCATACCTTCAGAAATCTAACACGCAAGCCTGATGCAGTGAACATGGGAACCTAAAATTTAAGGACAGAATGTTACTTGAAATATCATTTAAGAATTAAGTTATTTATTGGAAATAAAATACAAGTGTGGTTTCCAATAGCATGGTGCTAATGGCGCCACGCGCCGCTTCCAACTTCACAGAATAGTGAGAAGAGAATACCAAGTTGAAACTTTACATACTAATTAAGAGCACTTTTTAAAAACATAATTTTGATTGTTTTTACATTTTATTTTTTAAAATAAATCAACTTGTTTTTAAAAATACTCAATATCTTATTTGAACATATCAAGAATGTTTTATTTTAGGAAATTTTACATACACACCATACAATTCTTATCTATTTACAAAACACTTAAACTTTTATATTTACAATTATAATACTTTGGTGCCATAAACGTATGAATAAAAAGATATATTTCACTTTAAAAAAAGTAAAAATAGTATTTTTGATGTGATATTAAAGATTTAAGTGATGCGTATAAATATGAAAGTTTAGGTGTTAGACCTGTAAATACATAAGAATTGTATGGTATGTATGTAAATGCACCTTTATTTTAAAACAAAACATAGATAAACTAAATATAAATATAAATTAAAGAACAATAGACAAAAATGATTCCAAACAGTCCCCCAAGTGTTGGAAAGTTACTAGATTTGAGAGACAACACTGTCATAAGCTGAGAATTTATGGAGAATAGAATTAATGTAAAAACACTAAATAAAACCTGAAATTCCATCTGGATTGGAGGTCTGGTCCAGGGTTTTTTCTCCGTCATTGTAGAAATAAGTTCAACTTCTGCACTCATTGTTGCTTCTGTTTGTCCTGGAAATTTTCTTATCCTGAAAGTTCAAATATTACCATAATGTTTAGAATAAACAAATACAAAGCAAGCAGAGAAACTTAAAATGAATTAGGCGCAATCTCTCAGAGGCTATCCAACACTTCAAGTTCATCACAACAAGCATAAAGAAAGCATAAAGAATATATGTACTGTGAAATCTTACTTCCACACCAAACAATCAACCGAGGCATTGTATTTTGCTCGGCCAGATGTTACTTGAAAGCTTGTCTTGGCGGTTTGCTTTGGAACTGGAACCTTGACCACAACCCCAAGAGCAAACATCTTTGCGCCAAAAACGCTCTTAACCTAAAAAATATACAAGAAGTGGATTAATTTTGTACACCAAGATATAACAGAAGTTGTCCTCGTGTACAGCATGGATACCTTCACATTCACTTCCAATCGTGTCCGACCCAATTCCTTGATTGTTGGCAGCACACGAAATGGAAGATTCACACCTTCGGTAATCCGATACCTGGGAAAAATAAACTTTTTTTTTTCATCAGAATAAACTAATGAAGGTAGAAATCTAGGAGACTCTCAAGCTCTATTTCAGCCCAATTTGGATTCAATTTTGTAAAAAATAAATAAAATAACCATTAGCCAAGTAAATCAAAATCCATAGATTTTATAAAGCTTAAAATATAAGCAACGTTTTTTTATTCAAAATAGCAAGAAAACCAAAATTTAGAGTTTATTTTATGTTTTTAGGTAAAGTAAAAGACCAACTCCACATTTCAAGCTGCCAAAGGAAGACATTTGGTAACTGTTCAAGAAGTTTTTTAATAAATAGAAACCAACTCCACAATTCAAACCACCAAAGGAGGATTTTGAGGTTTTAGCCACTATCAAGGACGTTTTGAACAATTCAAAACTGATTCCACAAATCAATTCATAAATGGAAGATTCAAACACAAGAAAACAGGCTGCTCAAAGGAGCTCAAGAAAATCAAAATAACTCTCCACAACTCACTCCACTAAGCATTCCCTCTATCCAAGCTGCCCAAATTAAGGAGAGAAAATTTCTATGGAACATTCTCTTAAGTCTTTCAAACAGATGTGAAAAGCATTTTGATAACTTGTCCTATAGGGTTGATCTTGTCTTTCCTATTTTTAAACTAGAATTAACTTTTATATAATTTTAAGGTTTCGCTATTAGAAAATTATATGCTATAAATAAAGCTTGTACTTGGATAAAGCTTGTACCTAAACCCTAAACCCTAAACCCTAAAAATTCACATCAGATAGAATGATATTGCAGACTGTCAGTGGCGCTTGTGTAATCTCAAGTCCAAAATAGGCTAACCAAGCCACATTTATCAGTTATTATAGGCCAATCCCTCTATGGGGATGGCCATTTAAGAAGAACTAGGCAACTTTACCATAAAAAATGGCCACCAGTGCAAATAAGTCATCTTAAGCCATCGAGATAAGCACTACAACTCGGATTGGACACTTTCGTGGTCCACCTATATTTTATGGGTTTAAAACCACCACCAGAGCTGACTACACATTCTTCGAGATAATTAGATCTTTGAATGCTCAACTACAAATTTTATTTTCACAGTGATTAATGGCCATTTCTAGAAGACAATTAACCATAAAAAAGTGATCCATGATCAGGGAGGCTATCAAGCCCTAATTCAGCTCACTTTGGGCTAAATTACAGGAGCAAACAAAATAATAGTCTAGTCGTGTCAAATCAAGGTCAGTGGGTTCTATAGATTCAAATAAACAAGGCAACCTATGGTAACAAATTGGGACCATGTCCATGTTAAAGGAGTCCAAAATAATAATTCTAGGCATGTTATTTATCCAAAATACAAGAAGACCAAAATTAAATTTTATTTTAAGTTTTGGATAAATCAAAACAAACTTCACAATTCTAGCCACTGAAGGATGACATTTAACCATTATTCGAGGAGGTTTTGGAAAAATCAAAACCAACACTACAATTTAAGTCACCAAGGACTTTAAGCCACTATGTAATATGGTTTTGAATAAATCAAATTCAACTCCAAAAAACTAAGTTGTACATAAGTATTCACAAGTGGAGAGAAAAGATCCCAACCAACTCCAAGGAAAAAAAATCAAGATTAATTTTCACAATTCACTCCATCAAACTCACTTTCTATCATGGATCAAGGAAATATTCTCTGATATATTTTCAAATAAATGCAATAAATATTTAGAATAGGAGTTGTCTCGTCAACTAACTTATTTTAGGTAGTTGTTTACTATATTTCTTAATTTTAAGTTAGATTTAAGTTATAAGTAGTTTTCTAATATCTTTATTAGGCAACTAGACACTATAAAAAAAAATTAGAACTAAGCTTTAAATTCAATTCACTTGACAAATAGTCCCTTCCAATTCAATCATATCCATCATTCCATCCTTCAGAATCCGCCAGCCAGCTACTCCTATGAGCGCCCAAAGTTGTCGGCAACCTTTTCCCTTTAGGGTTTCCGATGCCAGAAGAGGCGACCATGAGATTTCTGTAATTTAAAGTTACATATCAAACAGTTAACGAAATTTAAGCTTGGCTGCTATTAGCAGTGAACATGATTGCTGTTTTGCAGAGAAAATAACTTGAAAAACCGACAAAAAACTAGCACAGGAAAGGTTTGAATGCAAAAGAACGTGATTAGGATTTTGCAGAGCAATTCATAGTAATCCCTTTTTCCTTGATCATCTCATTATCAAGCTAAAAAGGTTTACCGCGGTTTAACTCATATGAAACCCTCATAAGAAGAATATATTGCAAGTCTAGTTGAATATAAATCAGGCTCATACTCAAAAGACGAACTACAAAGAATGTTGACATGAAAATAATATATGCAAAAATAGATGCCATGAAGAGAGGTAAAATAAATGCAAAAATATTTGCACGGTTTTCCATCAATAAAGCAGGTTCAATAGCCTAAATTGTTCAAACATTACAGAATTTCATAGTTCAGTTAGTTTTTTGCTTAGTTTCCACCAACGAGCCATCCATTTCATGCATGCTGTACAAACTAAAGTTTCCACTATAAATATTGCAAAATCTAACTTATAACAAATTTTATAAAACATGCACATAATAAATGAAATTTAGAACCTCAACTAAGAAAAACAAATCATCAACTTGAGTTATCTGTAAAGCAAAATCAACATGGACATTTCTAGTGAGGGTTGAGTGATTAATTACTTCATGAGTTCAAATTCTCCATCAGGTGGCACAAAACTGACAGTCTTTTCGGAGTTAAACCTTGTCAGGTTCACGCATTGATGAAATGTGACATCATCAAGCTCTATAGTTTTTCCACTGCAGAACCATATCAACAAGACCAGTAAAAATCAATTTTAAGGATGAAAAAAAAAACAAGTGAATTATTAGTGATATCGCACACTAATAAACGCTGGCCTGCAGAAATGAAAATAAGACAACTGGTGTATCAAAAGATTATAGGAAAGAACAAATGAAAGCGCTGTAACTTAAGTTAGCTTCGCATGAGCACTGTAACTTGAAAGCAAAATGAGCAGTACCATAACATGCATAAAAGAAAATGCCCTCCTTTCCAAGGGAAAAAAACCTCAAAGAAAACCTCCATGCAACAGATGAAGAAAAATACAGCATTATAAGAAACATAACAAGCTAAATAGGACTCTTAAGGATCTCTATAAAAGATTATAAGAAATGATATTTTACTGCATCATTGTGAAACCCTAAGCATTGATGTATGTTGTAAAAATGTAAACATTCCATACAGTACGATTTAAAGATGTAAGCCTACCATATCCTCCCTAGAGCCTACCAATGATAGCCGACTAAACAGAACATCTGAAGCAGTTATTTTAAGAAACATTTCAAATTAAACTTAAAACTATTAATAAACACAAATGAGAGATGATTTTTTAAATAAATCTTCCATTTCCAAGAAAGAAAAGGGAAACATCTAGGTTCTATTCATCTCCTTCCAAATACTCTAAAGCCAAGTTTATCTGCTCATCAATGGATACATTTTCTATCCTTCAATCTACATGTGCAAACCATTTAAAGTTTATTTTAAATTATCAAATATTCAATCAATGTAACTCCAACCATTCCCCTAATTTATTCTTCTTAGTTTTTTTACACACTACCTTAACCTTTGCATTTAAGTAATACTCCACTTAGCTATCAATGACTAGTATTTGTTTGAAGGATATGGGAAGTAATCCTTCTAGACTTGTCTACGGAATGAAGAGCCGTAAAAATAAAGTTCAACTATTTTATCAATGATTCATGTTGAATTTGCAATCCAAGGAATATTTCAAGATTTGTTAATGTCTTTCAATACAATAAAGGAAGAATGTGCCTTTTCATTGAACTTCACTTCATTTTCATCCAAGTTATCACTACTGTCAAAAAAACACTCAACCGAATAATTAACAACCTCCATTTAAAAAAGTAGGAATAACATGTGTAAAACTCAAAACTTATCTATTTAAAAAATTAACCCCCAAGTTATCTTTTGTGCCATTAACCTCATCTATTGGGAACAAACTGTCAAGAATTTGACAAAAAGCGAAAAAAACAAAAAACAGGTTTGGGTTTGATGTGAACTTTGATATTCAAGTCAGAATTTAAAATTTTTATATAAGAGTGTTAGTTTGTAAATAACTGAGTTTCATGAATTATGTATGTACTTGGCGGAAAAAAGATTCTCTAATTCCACCAAAAAAAATGCAAAAGCAGATCAAGTCTAACTTTGAAGGAATCATCGAAAACTGAAGGAGGAGTAGCCACAGCAATCTTTGTACTTGAAATTCTTAAGAATCAAAAATGAAATTACGTGAAGCTTGGCTCAAAAGGCAAAAGCTAAGAGTGAAGGTACCTTTCAGAACTAAGGAACACATTTCTTGAATCATGACAATGACAAACAACATTACTCGGATGATGATTTGATTCAACGGTGATAAACCATTGCAAGTTTCTTGGGAGATGACAGCGCTGACGTGGATTGGATAGAAAAAGATGTGGATGGGTGTAGCTGAGGATCTGGACAAGCTGGAGGAATCCTGCTAAGAGGCTTTTGACGATGGACGATTATTTGGATTTCTCAAGCGAAGGAGATAACAAGGTAACCAGATTTGGATGGAGTTGGCAACAGTATTTGTTGAATCTTGGTAGTGAAGTAAGGACGAGATGGAATCACAAGGGATGTCACAAAAACATGGAGAGATCTTAATGGGTAAAAGTTGTTGTCGAATCTGGCTAGATGAATAATAAAATTGTCGGCAAAAGAAAATCCACAAAATTTAAACATAATTATGTAAGTTTGGGTTGAAGGTGTACTTGGGTGCCAAATGGCTGAGGCAAAGGGCTGAGATCGAGAAACATGGCATCCTGATAGGGGCACCAGCTCGGATGGTGGTCAACTGATTTGATGAAGAACATGGCTCAAACACAAAGTTGTGGAGGAAAATATATCTCGAACATAGAAGACAAGGAATATGTAAAGAGTGACAATGGAAAGCAATATGGGAAGATGCAAAAATAAAAGCACCAAAGCTACGTTTCGAGATCCAAATCAAAGCATTTCAAATTACTCTATCACTATAGAAATTAAGGAAGGAAGAAGATAGAAATGTGACACCTATTCATCATTTTTTTATCATCAACCTCATCGGTAAGGCTGTCAAAAAAGCGCGTTGTTCGCAAACAGTTCATATTCAATTTGTTCGATAAGCAAATGAGATGAACACGAATAATTTTTTTTTCGTTCGGTTTGTTAAAAGAAACAAAAAACAAACAGGGTGGGGTCCGTCCGGGTTGAAACCGTAATGCTCCAAAAAAAAAAAAAAATTAAAAAAAACAAAAAAAAAAAGATTAAGAAAATTTAAAAATAAATAAAAAATTCAAAAATTTATCATTTTTAAAAAAAACAAATCCCATAAATTATAATATATAATAAATTAATAATAATAATAATATATTATTATCAATACCATAAAATATTTTACTACCATAATAACATCACTTCAAGGCCACAATAACACCACATACCAAAACACAGCAAATCCCTACAATAACACCATAAAACTACGACAAAACTCTGCAATAACACCACAATACAACCAAAAAACTACCGCAATAACATTGTCGCCCTGCCCAGGGCTCTCAAAGCGACTCGTTCGCAAACAGCTCGTGTTCGGCTCGTTAAGCAGTTTGTCTTTGGCTCGTACGCTAAGTTAACGAGTCGAACACGAACAAAGATTTGTTCGTTCGTGTTTGGCTCATTTTGGCATGAAAAACTACTTATCAATTTTATATATATATTGATGAGTAGTATTTAAAAAAAAAATTTAATTGACTAAAAGACTAGAAAAATTTATAATCAATTAAAATATTAATTAAAAAATAGAATAAAAATTATTAAATTAAATACAAATAACGTTTTAATATGAACAATAATTTT
The DNA here is from genome assembly GCA_003013225.1 of Phalaenopsis aphrodite. NCBI lineage: Eukaryota > Viridiplantae > Streptophyta > Magnoliopsida > Asparagales > Orchidaceae > Phalaenopsis > Phalaenopsis aphrodite. Next base: position 4,924,011 of record NEWO01000001.1, read on the forward strand.
TAAATATTGTCCTAACCCTTAAAATCTTATTGTTACGTGATTAGTATTGTCAAAACGACTTTATGTTCGTAAACAACTCGTGTTCGGCTCGCTAAGCAAACAGGTCGAACACGAATATCCTTTTTATGTTCGAAATATAAACGAGAAGAACACGAGATGAGCCTGGGCTCGCTCGTGTTCGGCTCGTTTACACCCCTACCCCGGCCGCACCACGGTTCCACGGCAAAATCCTGACACCAGGAATAACACCGCCTTCACAACTGCGTGTGATAACAGCCGCTGCCGCGCAGATCGCGCATAATAACATCGATTTTTTTTCAATTTCGCGCGCCAATAACATCGATTGTTTCACCTCGAACAGGCCAATAACATGCAATGATACCATAATAACACTTTCAATAACACCACATGTCACGGAACCACGATAACACGCAATATAACCCAAATAAAACCGCCAATAACATCATTTGTCGCAGTACAGCGGTAACATCGCAATACAACACAAATAACACCACCAATAACAACACTTGTCGTGGAACTGCGATAACCCTTCAATACAACCTTAATAACACCTCCAATAACACCTGAACGAATTACCTGAAATCATTTCAAACAAAATCGAACTAATTTTGAACAAATCGAACTAAACACGACAGTAACTTCACGAATAATTTTGAACACGATGGTCTATTTGGGGCAGCTACAGCTTATTGAATAATCTGTTGATAAGATGATTAAAAATAATCTGTTGATAAGCTAGGTGCGATAGCTACAACAAATTTTTATTTTTTTGGAAAAGCTAGACCGCAGCCAGAAAACTGTCATCGCACCTAGACAGGTGCGGTATGAAAACGTTGTTTTCAGCGTTTTGAAAACGCATAAGCTACCAAAACGCAGTTTACCCAAACAGGTCAGATGCGTTTTCAAAACGCCACCGCACCAAATAAGCTGCCCCAAATGGACCCTTAATTTCAACGAATCGAACACGAGTTTTGTTCGTTCGTGTTCGGTTCGTTTACACCCTTACTCCTCAATGAGGTATTTATAAAATACAAACTATCTTAAGCTAATTAGTCCAACTAATTAAACATTTGTTAACGGACAAACATTCTCCTAATATCCTAGTTAGATTCATGACATTTTTATCACCAATACTAAAATTCATATATCATCGATATTTTATACAATTTATAAGCAAGCGTCTATATATCATTTTATCGCATAATAATCCAAAGGAGCCTCTTCATTTAAGCAACTAAACTTAACTCTAGTAATTATATCCTAATCCATGATCAGCTACTCTACAATGCTTGATTTTTTCTCTCTTATAATATTAAATCATTGCAGATCCATAGAGCCATATCAAGCATAGGAGTCACATCGATCCTAAGAAGTTGTATCGAGTAGGAGAAGGACCTTTTAAGAAGAAGCGAAAGAAGATCGGGACAGGCAATTGAAGGATCAAAGGAGTACTTGTGTGCATGATATTTGAACGGCTCAAGAGAGGAGACGAGGTGGTTGTAGGCCGGGGTTATCCCAACGCATGTGATAGTGACGATGGGAAGAAGATGGACCTCATGTGCTTGGAGCAAAAGGATCATCATCATCTGGGAAACCAAATCGAGTAGATGATCAGGCTTGGGTTTGAAGGACCACGTTAACGAGTTACGGTGTGAGGAGAAAGCATATGATTCCTAGTGTGTGGAATCTAATGAAGAAGAAGGAAGACTCGCGTGACCATTTTTGTGGTCTAGGGCATAAATGAGGGTGATGAAGATTTTGATCCTGAGCATGAGCATACCAACGGGGTCGAACGACACATTCAAAGACAACGACAAAGGTGTGAGCGGCCTGGCGTGAAATTTAGTGTCGAGGAAAGTTCATTAGGAGGAGGAAGAAGAAGGCAAGTAAGTCAAGAGAAAGAAGTGCTCTCGCATGAAGTTATCAAATTTAGCCAACTGAACGTTAAATTGCTAAGGAACAAAGCCAGGGAGAAGAAACGAGAGGGTCGAAACACTATAGCGAAGCCAACGAGAAGGTATCATGTGGGTTTTGGAGTGAAGCAAACAATGTCAGGAAAGCCACGACAGAGAACTCCAATGAATTAAAATTGGGTTTGAGCACATTAATAAATGGATTTTAGAATTTAAATGGATTAGTTATAAATTAAACCAAATAATTGAGGTTGAGATAAGTATAAAATAACCACTAAAGCATTTAATTAGCTATTGTGAATATTTTTATAGGTATCAAATCAATGAAAGTGAAATTAGAATAAAAAATTGGGAAACTAAACACAAATCAAATAGTATTGAGGTGAGTACTCATATTTTTATGCTATGGCAATATTTTTGTTTCTTTGAGAACAAATATATTTATTGTTACTATCACTAGTTATATTAAAATCACTGCAAATTCATGATTTAAGATTCTATTTAATTTTTGCTCATATTGTAAGAATGATGTATTTTCAGTATTGTTTAAATTATCATAGATATTGAATGTTATACAAGTATATTGACCGCTATGCAAATAATAATGAAATAGTCTTTATAAAATAGTTATATTCATTGTATCCTTGCACGTGCATGCTTGATTATGATAAAGTTCATCAATTTATGGAACTAACGAAAAACGTTAAGATATCTGTGCACATAACTGAAAATGGATATTAATATTGAAATATCTTAACCGATATATTTTTTAGGCGGTGCTCATGTAACGTATGTACATATAGAAAATGATATAGGCATGTTACTGATATAGTAAAACATATTGAATATTGTGAGCTATCATGAAAATCATATGTGAAAAAGCAAATTGTCAATTGTTTTTATATTGATTTATAATATCTCTGACCTGCATGCATATTGTTCTCTTTTCGCTACGTAACTATAATTTATAAGTATGAGTATTCACCAACTTTGTTTAGTGTATTGTTATTTTAAACTATTATTTGATGTTTAAATTATTTGATTAAAAAATAAATAATAGAAAAAAAATATATTTATAGAAGACGCAGACAACCAAAAATGAGGAAAATTTAACTATATTGCTTTAATTTACTTTCTTTAATGGATCTTCCATTTGTTAAATATTAGTTATAAAAAAATGAATATATTTTAATTTCCACTATTCGACCATCCATACCAGTCTTGGCTAATTATAAGCCCCAGGTCGGGCAGTGACATACTATATACAAAAGATCCAAGATACACTCAAAGCCTACCAAACCTAAGTATCACTTTATCTTCTAATAAATATTTTGAAAATTGTCGAGGAAAAACTAATTAAAATTGCATATCCTATGCTCAATCTTTGTTTGAATAATTATGCCATGTATCTTTGAAATATTTTCTCCATCATTCTATTATTGTATTTATTTTAATGAATATTTCACTTATTAAAATTGTCATATATAAAAAATATAAAACAAGGAACTGCATACATAATATTGTTTGTAATCGCCAAAGCCAATAAAAAATTTTATGAACTCAATGTTGATTGTTAATAATATTATATATTATACTTATTTTATGAATCATAATCGCAAGCTTGAGTAGCACTTCAATAAAAACTAGTGAATATTTCGGCACAAATTCATGTTTTTTTCAACAAAGAACAATCCGCAAATAATACTTCTAGAAAGAAAATAAAATAGATGGAATAGAAACTAGACTAATGGATAGTTAATAGTTAAACAAAGAGTGAAATTAAATATGAAGAAGAATGTTGCCTCAACATTGAGACTGACATAACCATTGTTGCAATTCAACATAAAGTATCACATATATTGCTAATTTGTCAACTTTAAAGAAAGGCACGAGCTCATGAAACCAATAAAATAAAATGTATTTAACAAACAAATCCATTAAATTCATAATAGCTGATAGATCCCTGAACATAGGATCACTAGCAAATTCAAATTAAAAGAAGGGTTGATGAATGTGTCCTTTCACCTGCCTAGCATTGAGGCAACAAATTGAACCCAAATGATAAATTGATCAAACCCAGCATAACCCATATTAAATTTTAGGGTCCACTTAAAAAAGCAGAAGAAGCATCATGTATCTCAATTTAACCAGGAAAAAAAATCCATTTGCATTTAAATTGAGTTGACTGGACCGGAGTAAAGCATAATTCTAAAGGCAAAAAAACAAATTTTGTAAGCGAGTCTGGCCAGGCTTCTATAAGGTTCAAAGTTATCCAACATAAATTCAACCTGGCCAATCCAGCGCTAACCTGGCCAATCCAGCGCTGACCTGGCCAGCCTGATCACACTCATATATATCAGCCACACCACAAAAAATATAATATTCGAAACAAACATGATGCAAGTGCAACAATATATCGTTTGTCCTTTCAAGATCCAAAAAGATGTTAGAACCTCAGAGCAATTTCTAATGACAAAAAATAGAAGAGAAATTAACATATATAGCACACAATTCTTATGTATTTGCATTGTTAGAAGTTATATTAGAAAATAATTTATTCCTCTTAAAAATTATGATGATTAAATTTATTTCCTTGGATTAGAGTTATTTTATTTCCTATTTTATGCTTTGTGTTGCTTCTTTTATCTCCAAGTAATTAATATGAATTGAATAATTAGAGATATAGGTGGTATATCTTTCATTTCTTTTTCTTTTTTTTATTTTCTTCACTATTCTAGGATTGAATGACAGTTATTTATACCCTCATTTCATATTAATAAAATAATTCCGTTGAATTCTAAAAATCAACATGGTATCAAAACCAAATTCCCTATCCTAGCCACCAGTCCTCCCCCTCCAGAGCCACCAAACTCCCTTCCTAGCATCCCTCCAGACCCTTCGGACTCCCTTCCTGCCATCCTCCCAATAGGGAGGGACAATTTCACCCCCTCTAGGTTGTTTGCAGGGCCTCGCCTTCGGATTTGATCCATGTGCCTACTTTTTTGTTGTGATCCCGAACGATTCTCTCCCTTCCCGATCTATCGAGCCAGGAGTTGCGACATTGTCGGCCTCCAGATAGCGAGAGTTTTCATATCCAGGAGAAATCCTAACTCTCAAGCAGGACTTTCTGTCTCTAGTGGATATCCCGACCTCCACTGGAGTGACTTTCATGCTACAGCAAAAATCTCGATCTGCCAACCTGATTTAGTTCCTCTTTCCAACGAAAATAAAGAAAGGAGGACCTCTTTTCCCTATTGGTTCTCTTGTCTCCATTTTTCCCTGCAGGTTTCACTTGTCGATCCTTCCAACAAAATTTTCCAGCCGCTGGACCTCCCTCTCGATCTCCTTCCAAGACCATGAGGGCACCTATCTACAACATTTCCCACCACCAACACTCCCTCCTTCAGTCTTTTCCGCCGTTGGAACTACCTCTGAAGATTTTTTTGCTGCAGATTTCAGGCAGTTGAATCCCTTCCCTGCATACCTACCGGGCGTCGGGCCTACTCTTGCAAGTTAGACCTCCTCCCACGACAGTCGGATCTCTCCCTGCAAGTCTCTAATTGCCGGAAATCATCTCTGTCGACTGAAAAACTTCCCAGCAAACTTTATCAGCATCTTCCTGCAGGCCGCAAATTCCAGCATCAACCTTTGTATTGTCCTCCATTGCACGTGCATGGATTGTGGAAACGACAGGAAGCTTGTTAAAAAGGAGTTCATCTTTGGTTTTCTTTCAAAATGACTTGAGGAAGGTTATTATAGAGGCAAAACTAGATGTATCATTGAATGGAATCCCAACAGTCGGCTAACATGCCCTTTTATGTCGGTTTCTTCCATGTTACCGAAAAACTCTATGCAGGTCTTCTATTTTTCCCTTTGACACTAGAACTCTCCCACCAGCCGGAAGTATTCTTGTGCAAGCCCTCCTCGCAACAGACCCTCCTTCAAAGTCTTTCCTGCAGCATGCCCTCCTCTGGAGCTTTTTACTGTATCAGGTCCTCCTCCGAAATCTTTCCTGCATCAGGCCCTCTTCCGGAACTTTTCCTACAGCAGACTCTCCTCCGGAGATTTTTCTTGTATCAAGCCCTCCTCCGGAGCTTTTCCTGCAGCGGATCCTCCATTGGAATTATTCCTGTAACAGGCCATCCTCTGGAACTTTCTCCTGCATCAAGCCCTCCAAAATTTTCTCTTGCATCAAGCCCTCCTCTGGAATCCACCCTATAGCAGACCCTCCTCCGGACTGTAGCAGGCCCTTCTCCAAAGTTTTTCCTGCAACAAGCCTCCACCTAAATTCTTCCTGAAACAGGCCTCCACCAAAATTCTTCCTACAACAGACCCTCTTCGGAGCGTTCTACTGCAGCAAGGCATACCTCTGGAGTTTTTCCTTTTTTTTCTGCAGGCCCATAGCCTACAGCTTTTCCCATTGGTTGTGTATTTCCCTACAACTTCTCTGCAGCATTACTTATAGAAGTTTTTTGCCTACCTAAAAGCACTGCAGAATCTGCAGTCAGAGAAACACAGTCAACTTGGGGTTTATTACGGAGTACGGAATGAAAACTTCAAGCTCTACCTCATAAAGAATCTTCCTCGCCCTTTCTTTGATAGTTTCAAATCTAAAACATGGTTTTCAACCATGTTTCAGCTTGAGGGGGAGTGTTAGAAGTTATATTAGAAAATAATTTATTCCTATTAGAAATTATGAGAATTAAATTTATTTCCTTGGATTGGAATAATTTTCTTTCCTATTTTATGCTTTATGTTGTTTCCTTTATCTCGAAGTAATTAAAATGAATTGATTAATTAAAGATATAGGTGTCATATCATTCATTTTTTGTTTTTTTTTACTGTCTTTCCTATTCTAGAATTCATTTAAGGTTTATACCCCTGTTTCATATCAATAATATTATTCCGCATTATTCTGAAGTTCAACATACATATCTCGCACCTAAAATTCCATATTTACATAACACTTAGGTATTTTAATCCCATACATGATGAGATGTATTTGACAATTAAAATGTGCATATAGTGTTATTTTTGATGTGATAAAAATGATTTAGTGTGTAAATATGAAAGTTTAGGTGTGAGATATGTAAATACATAAGAATTGTGTGCCACATATGTAGATAACCCAAAATATAAATCAAAGCTTGAAACGCTTGTTATAAGATAAAATATGAATCAGAAGTTAAGCCAAAATAAAAGCACCACACATTAAGAAAATTTTCAAGTATATGATCTAATATTTATGACCCTATATGGAAGGAAGATGAAAACACCTGAATTGATCATTTATTCACTTATTTGTTACTACGCCGCCAAATGCACAAATTCCAAAATAAAGCTCACTATTTTTAAGCTGGGCACCATGAAATCTCAGAAATGTCATGCCTTCAAAATGTAAGATATTAACAACCACATTTTTTTTTTATAAAGGTAATGATGTTAACACCCAAATCTTATTTAACATGGATTCTCAAGGGAAAAAAAAAATCAGATGGTCTTCTATAATAAAAAAGCCTTGGGCACTTGAGAATTTGCAGTCCATCTATTATTTATTATCACAAAAAAAAAAAAAATTGTGTGAGGTGGTACGTACATAATAAGTTGCTTGAGGAAGCATTATGAACAGAGAAATGATATTCAAAGAAAGAAAAAGATATTGGTTTTTCTTAACCTCTGAAAGGTCACATAATTCAAATAAATTGAAAAGAAAATCCAGAATGAACAATTCAGAAATATATTGCATGTTTACCTTTTCATTGGCCTGGATTTAATCTGTGATTCCTTTTCCAGACCAATTTTGTCATTTAAGCCTAGTTTCAAATCAGGCATACCCGAGAGGAAGCACTTCATAAGAATCTTCCCAGTCACATCACAACGTAGTACACTACCTAAACCAATGACGAGAATTTAAGTTTATATCAATTAAAACTTGAAAGATTTACATACATACCATTCAATTATTATGTATTTACATCTCACACCTTAATTTCAATTTTTACATACCACCCTACCTATATATGAAAGGGTGAATACGAATTTTTACATACCACCTTACCTATATATGAAAGGGTGTAGTTCAATTTTTAAAACTTAAAATGTTGGTAATTTTGATGCGATATGAAAGATTTCGTGGTTTAAATGTAAAAAGTAAAGTAAAGATTTAGATATGCAAATACAAAAGAATTGGATGGTGTGTATAGTTTGTTTTTTTTTAGCTACCAACAACAAAATGGCATATATACCTTTGGAAGACATAAGGAGGTTGACACTTTCCACAATATCCAAGAAAACCTGGAAAGGAAATGGTGTAAATATATCAACAATAGTCATGTAGTCCATATAATAAAAGTTGAAAATTTTAAGTAGAGGAAAAGAGTATAAGATGAAAGTTACAAATTATAAAAAAAATAATAATAATCACCTCATTTTTCTTATACACAAGACCCTCACGCCTCCAACCGACAGCACCCGTAACTTGTAAAGTTGCATTTGGAACTGGCTTGTCTGAGGGCTATTAATAGCAGAAGAACGAATTATAAAATGTTCTAATTATTACATTTCAAAAACTATTAAATAAGATGGCAAAAGGAAAATCATTGAAATGGCAAAGCTTAACCCCCCAGCATAATGGATATGACAGATGCCTATGGAATAATATCATAAATTACAACGACAACATTGAGCGAGTAAACTAAAGAGTTTAGAAACAATTAGTTTGCCGGCATACATTAAAGAGTCGAAATAAGTTTGAAGATTGACATCCTACAAAATAAAATAGAGCCTGACCTTTGATGAGAACGGTGAACGAACTCCTTCCTGAGTGATATAGAGCTTCAAAATTTCAGGAGAAAGATTTTGAGGATAGCCAAAGTCCATTATCTCTGCATATTACATGGCAAGGGATCAAATGAGGATGACAACGTAAATAGAGGAGAAGGGCTTTTAAGAATAATAGATCAAGCAATTGAAAGGAACTTAAGATAATCCAAACAACAAAGTCTTGATGTACACCTTTATTTTTTTTTAATACACCTGATACATCCCTATTTCGAAAAAAAAAAAAAACAGCTACATGTTGATAATTCTCCATCTCCAAAATGTAACAGTTACCAAGGGAGTGAAAAAAATGTTTAAAAATTGTTCATAGAGAATATGTTACCAAAATACCTAGTTCGAGACTAATCAAAATAACACCAATGCTCAAAATGTTCAGACAAGCTATAACATTCTCATCCTATGCTATTTACCTTTTTGCTCTTGAAAATTCTTTAGAAGTTCTTTAACGTCGGAAACTCTAGTAGTCGCAAGCATCAAATAGGTGAGTAAAAAATTTTCAGGCAAGTTTGATCAAACATCTAAATTCATCTCTAGATATGAAAAAAAAAACTGAAGAAAAAGTAAGGCCAATGGAATATTTGGAAAATTATTTTTTGATGTGACTGAGGAAAAAATTGTGGAACCAGTAAATTGCATAGCAATTAAAAATTAAACAGTATAAATTTTCATGCAAATGCCTAAAAATAGGTGGATATTATAGATGATATAGTTGAACAAACAATCAAAAAATCTTTTAGACATGACATTGGTTTTACAACAATTCAACATTTGACAATTTTCACCAACATTTGAAAGTCAGATCTTAAACAGGTTCACCTAAGTCATCTTATCTTTATGCCTTTGTAAAGATAAAAATAGTTTATTTGAGATGTAAAGCTGAAACTAAGGAAAGAATATTTCCTATGTTGAGGTTAATAAAATTACTTGTCTAGGTTCTGCAAAACCCAGACATGATACATCATGTAAGAATCCTTTACAGATTCATAGATTCCATAAAAAACACAAACTGTAGACAAAATACAGGAAGAATATCTACACTACAAACCTCTACATTTCAGAAAAGACTACCACATGAAAGATGAAACTTTTAAAAGAATCACAATATTCTGCAAGTCTACTTAAAAAAAGAAAACACGACAAAGGTTCATGGTGTCTAATCAGAAGTGAGGAGAAACGTTAAAATTCAAAAATTGGCATTATACAAAGGAATTCCTCAGTATATTAAATATCACCTTTCCAGTCATTAAGGAGGGCCAAAATATATTTACGATTGCTTAAGTATTCCCAGATTGAAAAAGAAGACTGGTTCACAAAAACACCATTCATAGCTATGCTTGACAACAAAACTTTGAAGAAGCAAGCAATTACAAACAATTATTTCCTAGCTGGTTTCCATCAGTAGGAAGAGCTTAGTTTGCTCCATAGATAAGCAATGCAACAAATACGGTGATAAATAATTTACGCTAGAGTGTCATAACTTTCTCTGTTATTGTCAATATAACCACTGCATATGTAGTCAAATCAATTCAGAAACTTGTCTAAATAAGTTTCACATAAATATATGGAAAGCAACACTAGCAGACATTCTAATAAACATACTTGTATTATCAAAATTTCATAAGGTGGAAGTGCAAGTTATATAATTTTATTCATTTAAAAATCAAGTGTGAGGTTTTCAAGAAGAAATTCAAAGGGCAAAACTACATCCATGTAAATAAAGGGTATGACATATTTACATTTCATACAGTACAAACGAAATACTTGGAATAAACCTGATGATTATGATTGGCCAAAGGTCTTAAGATCATATCTGACAAATTATATTTCAAAGAACTATAGGCAAGCCAGAAGATTAACAGAAAGGACTGCTAAACAGCTATTTTAACAATAACGGATATGAATATACAAGGAAAAGAAGATATAAGGTTGAGAACATTTTGCACACCATCGAGAAGCTCATATATCAAAACAAAGTTGTTCCTTATAGCGTCTTCATCAAAAGCCCCACCAAAATAAGATTTGAACAGTGCAACAGCCTGAACAAAAAAAAAAATAGTACATGAAGAAACCAAAGAAAAATGTAGAAAGGCTTTCCTCTCAACCAAATTTAATCCATAAAATCAACAGTTACTGCATTAGGCACTGGCAAATAAATTCAGAGGCATGACTTGAGGTTATTCACAAAATTTGAAGGGAAGAGTACTTTTAATTAAAATTAATTAGTTGAGCAGGTCAAAAGAAATGCAACAACAACAACAACAAAACCTTTATCCCACAAAGTGGGGTCGGCTACATGAATGCTTTTCTCCATTGCGTCCTATTTAGTGTCATATTTTCATCTAATTTAAGATCATTTTTTATACAATATGTCCAAGTCATCCTAGGTCTACCTTTGCCTTTCTTAACATAAGTCAAATATAAAACATCTACTCTTCTAATCGGAACATCAAATGGTCGACGTTTAATGCGACCAAAGCATCTAAGACGACTCTCTCTAATTTTGTCCATCATTGGAGCTACACCGACCCAATCACGGATATATTCATTTTGCATTTTGTCTCTTAAGTGTAAAGCCACTCATCCACCTAATCATTCTCATCTCGGTAACACTTAAGTTAGTTTTATGCTTCTCTTTTAAAGACCAACACTCAGCATCATGGAGCATTGCAAGTCGCACCACCATCTTATAAAATTTTCCTTTCAATTTAAGTGGTACTTTTCTATCACACAATAGGCCCGAAGCATTCCTCCACTTCAACCAACCAACTTGAATTCTACTAATAACATCTCCATCAATATCACCATTACTTTGAGCAATAGACCCAAGATACTAAAGTGTTCACACCTTTTAATAATTTGATCACCCATAGTTACAGTTCTGTCACTAGAGCTTCTACTACTAAAATTACATTCCATGTATTCAGCCTTATTTCTACTCAAACGAAGGCCTTTAGACTCCAAGGTAGGCTTTCATAATTCAAGTTTTTCCTGAGCTTTTTCTCTCGTCCTATCCACGAGAAGGATATCATCATCAAAAAGCATACATCAAGGTACATCCTCCTGTAAGTGTCTAGTAAAACCATCCATAACTAAAGCAAAAAGATATGGGATTAAAGCTGATCCCTGATGTAAACCAACCAAAATAGGAAAATATTTGGTCAATCCTCCTTCTGTTCGAACACATGTAGTAGTTCTTGTATACATATCTTTAATGACTTGAATATAAGTCATATCAACACCTTTCTTCTCAAGTACTCTCCAAAGGATATCTCTTAGAACCTTATCGTAAGCTTTTTATAAACCAATAGAAATCACATGTAGATCATCCTTATTATCTCTGAACTTCTCCATCAAACCTCTCAATAGCTTCCATAATAGACTTGCCCGCATAAATCCAAATTGATTATGAGAAATCTTTGTAATACGTCTTGACCTATGTTCAATTACCCTCTCCCATAATTTTAAAGT
>NEWO01000001.1:4936562-4997139 GCA_003013225.1 Phalaenopsis aphrodite
ATGACACATCAACTTAATCCCTCTATAATTGGCACACACTTGTGCATCCCTTTATTCTTGAAAATGGGACCAAAATACTCTTCCTCCAATCCTCGAGCATCTTTTCAGTTTTTTAAAATAATATTAGAGTTTAGTAAGCCAAGAAACTCTCAAATCTCCTAAATATTTCCACACTTCAATTGAGATATCATCAGGTCCTACAAACCTTCCACCCTTGGTTTTCTTTAAAGCCTCCTCAACTTCTTTTTTACTAATGCGACGGTAAAAATTAAACATTTTATTATTATTAACGATATTAAGATCACTAAAGTCAATTGTATTTTCCAAAATTTCATTAAAAAGTTTATCAAAATAACTCACTCACCTATTTTAAATACCTTTTTCTCAGAAAGGCACTTTTTGATTTTCCCTTTTAATACACTTTACTGAGTTAAATCTTTACTTTTCTTTTCTCTTTATTTGGTTAGTTTATATATATATATATATAGATCGCCCTTTTTAGTATCTAATCTATTATAAATATCATTAAAAGCAAAATTTTTAGCGTCACGGATTGTTCTCTTAGACTCCCTACGGGTCGTATGATATTTTTCTCAGTTCTCTAAGCTTTTACATTCAAAGCAACTTTATAACATATTTGTTTATATTTTATCTTTTCTTGCACATTATTATTCCACCACCAACTATTTTTATTTATAGAAAATTTTTCTTTTGATTCTTCAAGTGCAACTTTTGTCACTTGTTTAACAGTTTTTGTTATTTTATCCCACATAGAATTTGTTTCTTCGTGAACATCTCATTTTTTTAAATCTTGAATTTTACTCATAAAAATAATTTTATTTGTGTATTTTGGGAACCCCATCTAATTCTACGACGATAATTCCAAGTATTCTTTATTTTACAACTCTTCATCCTAAAATCTAAAACTAATAATCGATGTTGAGTACTTAAATTCTCACTTGAAATGACCTTACAATCTTTACATTCTTGACGATCTCTTTTCTTCATAAGAAAATAATCAATTTGTGTTTTATTAGATCCATTATTATAAGTAATAATATATTAATCTATTTTCTTGAATAAAGCATTAGCAATAACAAAAGCATACGCTAAAATAAAATCTAATATAGCTCGTACTTCTTCATTAATCACTTCAAAATCATAGTCACCGTGAATATTTCTAAAATCTTCTACCACTCTACCAACATGTCCATTCAAATCTCCTCCAATAAAAATGCTTTCTTCAAGAGTTATCATTTGTATTAAGCCTTCTACGTCATTCCAGAATTGATGTCAACAGAAATGCAACACATCTTTTATAATTGCAGTGTCTAAAAACTCTAGTTACTACGATAAAGGACCTAGAACTATGCAGAGGGGACTCAAATGTAAAAAAATCAGGATTGAAATTTTTAACTTCATAAATAACAACCTGCATCTATATTTTGAATTTTTTAAGCTTTCTTATAATCAATAACTATTATAAGATAAAACTCATAAATCAAACAAAAGCTCCGAGATTATACAAAAATAACAGCACTAAAGGCTATCTTTTACTCCAAAATTTATAATTTAAAAGGTTTACAAGGTAGGAAATTGTCATGCACATGGACAATACAGTACAACATAACTATTGCAACTATGGAGAAACTAAAGTAACACGGGTGCATTTGAAAACAGAAAAAAGGGATGTAAAAAATACCTCAACAACAAATTTGAAAGCACAAGCAACATTAGCGTTGCTGCTGACAACAATCACAATGTATACATTGCTGATTCTCATGTAAAAGAAAGAACAACCTCCAATTTGCCGAACAGGACATATACCGAGTTCTTTTGTCTGCATTATATGCATTCGGAATGCATCCACCATGTTGCCCCTATATGAAGCACATTGCATAAAAATAAAAATAAAAGTAAAAATAAAACAACTGAAGAAAGCTTTCTCGCGGGATTTGCAAATAAATAAAGACTATTGATGGCTAATTATGTAAATATGTCCATAAAACCATATGTATTTTACTATTCTATCCATGTCAATCAATAAATCAAGCAGTATTGTTATAATTTTCTTTTCCAGTTCAACTCCACTAGAGTTTCCACTTGACACTTGTCCAAGGATAAACTCTCTCATGAAAAATAGAATCAACATTGCATATGTTTTATGAGAACAGATTTCATGAACTATAAAAACCGAACCATATCCAAGAGATGAAGTCCACTGAATGAAAAAGAGCACTAAAATTAGCTTCTTGTCATGGATGATTGGTGCAATCCCGCAAATGCAATTATCATTTTTCAAAAAAGCCCCACAGAAGGCAATTGGATTCTAAAAAAAAAAGTGCCTTCGCATCTAACATATCCAGTACTACCCGCAATCCAAACATAGCAGGACAATAGTATTTCGTAATTGATAAAGCAGCATGCCAGAAAAGATTAATCCAACTTGATTTCAAATTTATCAAACTAACAAAGAAAAAAAAGCAACCCGGCAGCTCTGCCTTCCACGCATTCATCGACACAGCATGCAAAATCAGCAAAGCCTATTATTCCGCATATCGGGCTGTTAAAAGTCTCAAATACGTCAACTTGGCGGAATATAATACCTAACCACATCCATGGCATTCTAAATCATAAAAGAACAAGGGGTAATAGCACTTACCCAACATCGTCACGGTATAGGCGATTGATAAGGACATCTCCTCGAAGATTGAGGAAGTATATAGCAGATGCTGCGACCGGCATCTCTTACGCCGCAGCGATCCGTTGTAAAACAAAGGCAAGGACTAAGGATCTTTCCAAAAACCCTACCCCACTAAAGTCGTAGAAAATTCTGTTTGGGGTAGGGAATGAAATCGCTCTACCGAGTAGCTGGCCAGTGATCCGAAGATCTAAGATCTGAGATCTGCAGATCCGGCAAAGGGCTTCCTCCCAGCTAATCGAGTGGGCGGAGGAGGAAGGAAGGTGCGGGAAGGGTTCTTTCCTCGAACACCATGCAGCAATCCAGTGGCATCTTCTTCTTCTTCCGGTTCAACGCAATCTAGGTGCTCGCCATTTTGGGTTCATTCGCACGTGCCTTTCGAGAATTGTAAGAGTTAATCGGAGCAACCCAACCCCAAACTATAAATATAAATGAATGCTTTAAAATTACATTAAATATGAGAGCTTTTTCCTAGAGTTATTAAATGTATGAAAAATAAATATTTTTAACTTAGAATTTTATTAGCCTAATATAAGCTTACATTAAAGTACATATATAAGTATTATAGAATGTATGGCATACTAATATTTCATGGTTGATTTAATAATCTCTTAAGTAGATGCTATATCATTCATAAATTAAAAAATGCCCACCTTCTTATGAACTTTTTTTTTTATTTGCATCTTATATATAATTAATGGGAATTTTGATCTTATATGCACTATTGATCATAATTGGAGAAACATACTCATTGTTTTGTTGAAAAAATATTTGCTCCTCTCATATGTATAGATTGTTCGTTGAATTTGTTTTTAAATGAAATTGGCATGAACTAGTTTGTATTCAAACTTTATTTTGAACCACATTTGAAACAAATTCATGATGAGCTTTATCCTTTTGTTGGTGGTTGGTGCTAGATACCCAACAATTATATTATAGTCATTTAACATAAATAAGGATTTATAAAAACATCCAGGTAGAAGTGGTATGAATCCCAATTTGATTAAGTGGTCCATCACAAGCCCAACTAAATCAAATCATATCCAAGTTAATTCAAACTCATTTCATTTTGCTTAAAATGAAATTAATGATCTCAGTATAAATTTTGGACCAATCCAGGTTCATTGATGAGTAGCCCTCTTAAGGGTCATTTGAACCAGATTTAAAAGGGATCTTAGAATTGGTCCTATGCACCTAGTTCTTAGGCCCGCTTATGGCTCATTTGGGTCATCATGAAACAAATTAAACCAATCAAACCTAGCTAAAATTGAGTAAACATACATTTAGATGTAAATATCTAATCATATATACTTAAATCAAATTAACCACCATCAAGCCATTAAATGAGTTGAATTTGACATTGACTTAATATTGACTCAATTAAACTCATATGAGAAAAATATAAATAAACTTCATCCAAATTATAAAAAAAAACATGTCCACCCCTCCTTGTATCATATCCTAGTTGATAAAACCAATTTCAAGAAAAATAAAACCTTAATTTGGTCTGATTGAGTTTGAACTCAATTTGAGCCAATTGGGTTCACTTGAAGTATGCAGGCTCAGTTCCAACTCAATCTCAGTAAAATAAAACATATAATAAATTAAGAACTAAAGGAGTGAGTTGGAGTATTTTATAATTATTGAAAATTAATTAGGAATAATTGGGCAATGACTCAGTTTAACCAGTTGGGTTCATATATACTATCTATGCTCAAACTTGATCTAATGTTGAATCCAATTGAGCTATAACCAATTTGAGATCCCAAGCAACTTACCCTGAGTAGATCCAAACCAATCGGGCTAACTTGTGTGCACTAATTTGACAAGCCTAACCCCTTTAATTGAAAATTGGTTAATCTAGCCTTTAAATTCCCAAATTAGCTACATTAGCAGCTAATCTTAGCTTTGTATGTTCTTCATGAAGCCAAAATGAGTTATACTCAATGCTCAACTTATTACTCTAGTTTTGTTGAAACATGAGTGGTTTAAGACATCTCAACCACTCCCTTCACCTCCCCACCCTCAACTACTTAAGGTTAGTTCAAATTAATCTCAACCTTCCATTGTTTACCACAAGAGGAAGAAATTATCCCAACCTTCCATTGCTTCTTACCCTAGTTTAGTTGAAAACATGAGTGGATTTAAACATCTCAACCACTCCCTTTGCCTCCCCACCCTCAAACACTCAAGGGTAGCTCAAATTAATCTCAATCTTCCATTGCTTCCCACAAGAGGAAAAAATGATCACTTGTCAACTCTAGTACGCCACCTATGAATGTAAGAAGGGATTACACAAGCCTTTTAATGTTAATCTCCCATACTACTTGCACTCCTTTCCTTTCTAGTGCAAGGTCCTGAAGCCTTCCTCGACCCTTTGGAACATTCTAAGTCCACCAAAGACAAACTTGATGAAAATTTAATTGTGTAGGCTAGAGTTGCACAACTAGTGATTCCCAAATGTTACAAACTGAAGAAGATTTGCTTTTGGAGTCAATACAAACACCTCATGTAACAAAAAGATCTAACTCTAACCAATGAATTGAGTATTTATTCAACCCATAGCATTAGCATTACCTCATTCTCTGTGTGGGTCTTTAGTTTGTATGTTCCAGATCCTACATGGTGGTCAATAATGTAAGGACCGCTCCATATTTGGTCTAGTTTTACGGCGGCTTGTCCTCATGTTAAACTCAACTTTCTTCGATATTAGATCTTTGGGAGCGAAATTTTTCTCCTAAACGTGTCAGTTGTAGTATCATGCGGCTTTTTTCTTGGCTTCCTTCTATTGTAGAGCTGACTTTACTCAAACTTACTCTGCAAGCTCTAATGCGAGCATTGCTCCCTTGTTGCTTGAATCTAGCCATTCAAGTATATCTTCCTCACTAAACATTGTAGCCCTGAGGACCCTCTCATTATGGTGGTTATATTCTACCAGCAACATTGCCTGCATTTTGTGTGAGAGCTTGTATGGCATTTGACTGGTTGCGGTGGACGGATTTGTTTAGACAATCCATAAAACAGATGGGAGTATATCTGCACAACTCCCCTTTGCTCCTTTGTTGACCTCATTTTTTGTGAAGTCTAGTCTTTCCCTTAGTACTTAGGATCTAGTCATAGGACTTTCCCTTTGAATATCCTAGAGAACTAGTAATGAGATCCATCCCTTTCTGGACTTCAAACCATCTCCTAGCTCTTTTTGAAATCTCACATGGGTGGTCATAAACCTCCAACTGTTGGAAGGTTAGGAACGACATGAGCGGGCTCAAGAATGGGTTCCCATAGAATCATGAGGCCTTAGAGACACTTTTATTTGATCATTGATGCTTGGGGCATTCCTTTTCACACACCCCTCACACCCCCTCCTTTGAAATTCACAGTATTGCTTGCCTTTTTGAAGACTCACATGGGTGGTTATAAACTTTCAGCACTTAAAAGGTTATGACCAACATGTGGAGGCGTTAAAATAAGTTCTTATGGGACTACGAGTCTTTGGGGATGCTCTTTTTTGCTTTGGACATTTACCTTGCACTGCAGTATCTCCTCACCTCTCCAATCCAAACAAGATTTATCCAATCTTTAATCCATAATCAAGCCAATACCTCAAATCCAATTCTCATGGATTTCCAACTCACACCACTTTAATTTAAATCCTACACAAAATTCCAAATCAAACTCAGCACCCCACCAAATTCTAAGCCTCATGGCCAAATTTGACCAATTTACATTAAATTCACTTCAAATGCACCCAACATTCAAAATTAATATCAACCTGCATAAAACTCCACTCCATAAATCCAATTGCTAAGCACACACTCCAAGTTTCCCCTTCACAATATCTAAAACTTACTAAATCCACCAATTATGCTGTGTCATGTGTCCATAGGTTCAATTGAAGTGGAAAAGGCTTTAGAATACTACCATAATGTGCCTCAATACTACCCCAATACTATCATTTCAATGTCACAATAACACCACATAACAGGCTTTGAAAACCCTCGCTATAACACCAAAAATTCTTCAATAACACTGCAATACAATCATATTTTTGTCACAATATGATCACAATAATCTCTCAAAATCACCATAAAAACATCACAAAATCACAAAATAACACCATAATTATACTAATATAAAACCATAATAAAACACTTAAAAACACCCCAACAAAAATATATCAATAACCCCTTCAAAAACGTGAGGAAAACCCTCAATAATATGAAAATAAAACCAGAATACTACCCCAAATAACACCACGGGCGTGGAACTGTGAAGACCCACGAATGACACTAGATCGTCGATCAATACACCTTTCGTAACGCCCGCAGTTCATTTAATCGCCAATAATCTCAATTTTTTGGCG
The DNA here is from genome assembly GCA_003013225.1 of Phalaenopsis aphrodite. Taxonomy (NCBI): domain Eukaryota; kingdom Viridiplantae; phylum Streptophyta; class Magnoliopsida; order Asparagales; family Orchidaceae; genus Phalaenopsis; species Phalaenopsis aphrodite. Next base: position 4,943,627 of record NEWO01000001.1, read on the forward strand.
ATTAATTGCACGAATAACACCAAATTCAGCGGTTTTGGTGATTTTAACTCTGATTTTGTTTAAATAAAATGTGTCAGCCTCGCCTCTTATGCGTCATGTCCACTTTCCTATCATGGGTAAAGGCTCGATGGGTTTCTTATGACATGAAGCTCTTCTTTACTTACTTTCAGTCAAATAGAAAGTTGTAAAATGACTTTTTGACACAAAATCAAAGGTGAAGCAGTTGACATTCACTTTTTTGACGGTCTTTCACCTTGGCCACATGAGAGGCCATTTAAAATCCTCTTTTTGTTGGTTTAACCCCTGTATAATACCAAGGTTTGTACTCCTTTCCATTTCAATTGAAAGTCATTTGGACACATGACAAAATGCAATGACTTTAATATATTTTCTTGCTGCCACAATTAAATTGAAATTGACCTTACCTCCTAGCCATCAGACCAACCACCTAATAGCTCAAGAATATTCCACCCATCTTATGTGGCTTCTTCCCATTGGAGCTTTTAAATCCACATCATCACCACTTTGGTAACCTTTTCCATGTCATTGGCCACCTCCATTGGCATATAAATCCACCATCATGCCATGACTGAAGTGTGGATTTTTGCATTTTTACTTTGGGAGGTGCTTCCCAGTTGCTTTCAAAGCTTTCTACATATTTTTTAAGCACATTTTCAACTATTTTGAACCCTTCCCCTCCACATCAAAACCTAATCTTGAAGTTTTAATCCAAGAGCTTCTTCTAGGCCTCTCCATAAACTTCATTCAAACTTCAATCCAATCATTCCACAAGCTTCCACACACCTTAAAGTCACTTTCTCCATCAAAGTTTTCTTGCCCCATGCTTCATAACCTAACCATATACCAAATCCAAGCACATTTTTTTTGTTCAAATTGACACTTAACCCATCTTCTGAGAAAATCTAACATTTGAAGGAGGATCCTGATACACCTAAAATATATAGTATTTTTAGACGCATTTTTATACCTATTTTTGAGATATTACGCTTTAATGGAAGATGTTTGTGTGTTTTTATTTCATGTACAAGTAAAAAGTTGAAAAATACTAAAAGGAGTGAAAAAAATCAAATTTGGAGTAAAAATATGAAATTTGTGCAAAAGTGTTTTGGAGCCTAAGTGTCGGATCCGGCGCTTAAGCGTCAGATATAGTTATTTGACGGTTTTCTTCATTTGTCCAAAGTTTGACGAGACATTTGAGACATCTATTGGCTAAAGAGGGTGGTTATGACCACTAGGAACAAAAATACTATTAAAAGACTTGTGAAATGAGGCATCTCTTAGAGAATACATCGAATTTGGACACATTTTGAAGAATTTCTAAGGCACCCCCTTGGGAAATTTATAAAAGAAGGAAGTTGAGACATTTGAAGGGGGTGCTTGAAAGTTCTGAAAAGAGTTTGAAGAGGAGTCCTGAGGAGTTTTGGAGAGATTTTCAAGCACCACAAAAATTTACTTTATCATTTTTTTAGTTTATTTGAAAGTGTTGTAAAAGAGAAGAGATTCAAAGAAACTTCAAGAGTTTGGTGGAGGGTTTGAGATAAGTTTTTATCATTTGTTTTGAACTACGTTTGGTTTTAATCGAAACTTCTTGTTGGTTTGACAATGATTCTACTTTTAATCTAAAGTGTGGTTTTAGTTTCTTCATGGATTTTGAGTAGTTTTTTTTATTCTTCTCCTTAAAATGATAAGTAATTAAAGTGTTGGATGGAAGTTATAGAGAGTATTAATCTTTAATGTTAGAAGAAGTTGTGATGATTTAATTTCATTTAATTCATTTACTTCTTGATCTGGCCCATCTAGATGTTAAAATTTTTTTTGAGAACATGTAAGAACCGGGATGGTATTGTCTTAGTCAACAATTGGAAAGAATCACATGAGGTTGTATGAATGAGAATGTAATTCATATGATTTAGTGCAAATAAATACGAAAATAATCTTTGAAAGGTGTAGAGTTAGAGGACTTTAAAGTGACATGTTAAAGCCCCCAACTCGGTTATTGTTTTAGGTTCTGATGCGATATGTTAGCCCCCAGGTGGAGGGAATCGAGGGAACTCTAGAGTAAAAGTTGGTATCTTCTCTGCCTAGCCGGTCTTCAGAACTATTCAAACTTTAAATTAGTCAATGTTCGTTATAGCATCTCTAGTAAGGGTAAAAAATATAATTGCTTCTATTTGACACAACACAATTTGCATACTTCCACAATATAATTCCTTTGCTTATTACTGATTCATGATAAGGAGAAAGCTATTTTTATATCAAGTGATTTTCTTTTACATAAACTTAAGTTATCTTTAGAAGTTTTATTATTTTGTCAAGATTTCAAAAATACTAAAAAGATTTGAATTTTAATACTGTGAACATATCTATAGTTTAAGTAATTGTCTTTTTCGAATATAAAGCTTGATGTTCAATAGTACATATTGCATAATTTTCTTGTGGGTTCGATATTCAGGTTTTATTAAAAAAAATCTTATATTACTTGATAATGATATGTATACTTGCGTAGTATCCTAATATATAAATTAAAGAATTAAATTCTTATTTTCTTCAGGATCAAGTTTTTGGTTCTGTTGCAAAGTAATGAAATATAAGTGAAAATTATAATTAAAGTCATTGTTATACTGTTGCATATAGACAGTCGTGATCAGATCCTAAGCCTCAAATAAAGCTTCTACAAACGCCCAATTAAGGCCTCACCTCTTGGATAAAGGTAAACCTAAAAAAACACCTCTTTTTCTTCATATTTTTTATGTATGTAAAAATTTTGAACACATCATGCCTACAAAGCATTATGGATATATATTATTCACTAAGATGATCATTTAGAAACAAAACCCACTTGATTTGGTTAAATATATAGGGAGATCTTAATATTTTAAGTTGGAAGGTTTTTCAGGCTAGATGTTATTCATGGTGTTATTTTGGTAGTATCATGGTGTTATTTTTACTATTTTGTTTTTTCAACAGTACCTCTCTTATTTGAAGTTGTATTTTGATAGTATTCTAGTATTATTTGCATTATTTTGTCAATTTATTGATACCATGTTACATGTGTTGTATTTTAATGATGTTATGAAGTTATTTGACATGTTTTACTGCTACATTTGCATGATATTTTGGTGTTATTGTGATTTTATGTGACATTCTTGTGGTTAAGTTAAAAAAGAAATTTTCAGATTTAATTAATTTTAGAAATTGATTTAAATTTTGAAAAATCATATCTTGGTGTAGACTCATAAAAATAAAATAAAAATACTCTTATGTTCAAAAAACAAAAATAAACTTTAAAAACATTTATTTAATTTTTTTATTTTAAATTAAATAAAAACCACAGATACAAATTAAATCATAAAAAATTAAATACTTATCATTATAACATGAAGCTTTGAGGACTTATTCTTCATGACATTGGGGATGTTCTCTGATTTTTCCAAAATCAAAGAGCAGCCCTAAGGTAGGAAGCCCTAATTTTCTAAGAAATTCACTTCTGCTCATTTAAAAATTCATAAGAAATAAAATAAAAGTCATAAAAAAAAACAATTTTGTTGAGTTCCCTGAAGTCAGAGGAGTCAGTGAAAAATAATGGGCATTTTTAAAATAAAAAATATATTATTTATTTATTTCTTCTCTAAAGATAATTTAAAAACTATAATAATTCAAATACATTTGAAAAAATCATCAAAATTTACTTTATTAACTCTCTGACCTTAGGGAATATCATATAATTTTCTTATGGACAGAAGATTTGTTTTAGAAAGTTAAATCGCTTACCTTTGGAATGCACAAATAAAGGGTTTAATTAAATACAAAAAATAAATAAATGTAAAAAAAATTGAATTCCCTTCTGATGTGTTAATTGATCATGAGTAACCAACCAACAAACTTTCATGATTACTTGAATGAAGATGTGGGAGTTATGGGGGTAGAAACCTATAGAGGTATTTTAGAAATTTCACCTATTCCCCTAATTTAATTAATATTTAGGCTAAATCTGATTGGAGGGCGTTTAAATATAATGATTATCTCTCTGAAATGATTGAAACCTAAGGGAATATAGGGTAGCAACTCACTCATAAATTTTTTCAACAAATGGGCAAATTTGTACTTATTAAGATTGTTAAAAATTGGAAGAAGAATGAATGGTTAAATAATTCTAAAGAAAAGGTTTTTTGAATTAGGAAGTCTATAGCACAATAATTTAAACCCTCAATTAATAGAGAAATAAAATCCAATCTTTTTTAATCAAGATCAAGTGATTTCATAAATTTTTCCAACATTATAAGTTTATCCCTATGTCTTAAGAGCTTAATAGTGAATTGGGTTTGATCTAATATCACTTGGAGATTAGCTAAGACATAAACATAAATGCACTTGAACATTTAGAAAGCACAAAATGCTCAAGCCTAATTGAAGGGTAGGAGGGTAGGAGTGTAAAATCCCTTTAACTCTGCAAGTACACTCCCATAAAATTTTATCCACATATCTCTCTGTTAAACATTGAAGTCAATCCTTTATCCTCACGCGTGGGTCAATTAAGACATAAAACACTTAGCAAAACTTAAAATATAATAATTCAACATGGGATAATTAATTTAACAACATAGTAGGACCAAAAGAAACTTGAGAAAATCCGAGAGATTCTAAGGTTGCTTAGAGCATTCTCCGAACACCCTAGCAAGATCTTGGATATCTTATATGTCACTTGGACTTACTTTAATATGTTGAATAGAAATCATCCTTAAGCGTAAGGATATACCAATATATGATTTAAGACTTTTTTTTTAATTAAATCAACAAATGAAATTTTTCATTACAGCATAACCTACAGTTAAACCCAATGTTCTAGGATCCAAGCTTGATCTTTACAACCAGATCCTTCTGGAAATTGGGGATATTTGAAATGCCACATATGAATCGTTGGGCTGGTATAACTTGGATGGTCCTAGTGGTAAGGGTGGTGACAACAATGCTTATGTGTGCTAAGAGTAGGATATAAAGTGAGATTTTTGAATAGTATCTCCTACCTCAAGGACGTTTGGGAAGGAGATAAGACCAATGATACTTTTCACCAATCTTCGGTAAGAAATTGCCCCAGTTTTCTTAGATTGTTGGTGATTCTAGTGTAATCACAGTGATTGACTATTGGGCAATCTTATTTTGCTGAAATATTTACACATATATATATAACTCACAAAAAAAGAATTCCTTTTCTTGTGACACAATTACTTTTTACTGCTAAGTAAACTCTTGCATGAAAAATTCAAGAATTTTGATGTGAACCTACAAAAGTTCACATGTTAATCACTTTGATTGAAGCTAGGAGTTTCCCTCCTTAGATTGTTAGGTTGGGGGTTTCTGTCTGACGTTAGATTATAAAACACACTGCCCAACTCTAAGCCCCCCCATTACCAAATTCTTCCACTAAGGCCCATCTTTTATATACTACATCATGACTTGTTTTACTTGTCCATGCTTTCTTACATTTTCTTTGATTTCCTTGCATATGATTTTCTTAAGAATTGTTTAATTTCATGCATGATACTATTCCTTGTTTATTGTGCTAACACTTCTTACAGCAGTAGCTGAGGCCCAAGTACACAAATTTATTTTAAATTTACTGCATTTTAGTGCACTTTACTACGTTCCTTTTACTATTTTTGTTGTTCTTTTATTTTTGAGACCTGCGCAGCCCTCTAGGGTAGAGAATAGTAGATACGGTTAGGTGGCACACAGCGGCATCACACTGACCAAACCAATGCATGTACATTTAAAATTCACACCCTTAATTGCTAATATATGGAGTTTGGGGTAAACTTCGAGGGCAGCACGACGAGGATGCAAGCAATGAACTTCTGTCAACAAATCAATATTATAATTTGATCTCTCCCAACTAAACCATTCCTTATAATTAAACAACAAAGTGTATTTTGAGGTAATTCATCTAACACGATGAAATCCTCAATCTATCTTTAGGCTCCCGTACAACCATGTTGTACAACATAAGTCATAACTCTCATTAAGCTGTGAGATTGTCTTTCAGTACAAAGTAAACCCTCTTATCTTTCCAGGCTATTTGCATGATCAATAACATTTAAATGTAATCCCTAAATATTAAAATTGTCAAGATGAAACATCAAATAACAACTTTTTAAAATTGAAGCCAAACAGTAGAGTAGCTTAGGAAGTAACAAATGTTCTCCTCATGATTAATGATATCCCCTACTCCTCTTTCTTTTGGGCTCCTAAAATAATTGATCATATTTGAGTCTATCCCACTTAACTTTCCTATGTCTGACCTTGAAACCCTAAATGTTGAATTTTTTAAGACAAGCACCTCTGATTAGCATCGACAGTTTTCTTAAGTGACTTTAATTATTAAATATGTAATTAATTATAGGGGCTTGCCCTTATAGGGAACTTGAAACCCATATAAAATAAACCCTACTTAATCCTTTATATTAGGTAGAAAAATTTGTTGATCCACATAAAATGTTCGTAGACCAAACAAATATCATAAATTCTTTAATTTGTTTAATTGAGCATCATTGTCAAGTAATTCGGCTTTTCCTCAAGGTAGTTGCACCGCTTGTGGTATTGTGCCAAATTATTTAGACTATTAAATATGTGAGATCTTTTCTGTCTCATTTTTTTAAAATTAAAATGTTAATTTCAAAAATCATATATATATATATATATATATATATATATATATATATATATATATATATATATATATATATATATAAAATTAAAAAATATTTTCAAAATTAAAGTGACTGACATCCTTCAACTTTCTTTCTCAATAGATTGAGAATTATTTTATTGGCTACTTCGGTCTGGCTGTTAGTCTAGGGGTGATGGATCAAGGTGAATTTGAGGCTTATCATCTAGCTTTGACAAAAATCTCTAACCCTCTTATTTGTGACCTGCGTCTCATTATTTGTGATTAAAATTAGCAGTTGGACGTACAGGTAAATTAGGTCAGTCCATATGAACTTCTGAACAACATTCGTAGAGATTTGGGCAAGCACCTTGACTTGATCCACTTTGAGAAATAATTTACCGCTACTAAGAGGAAACAACATTGCCCTTTAGAGGGAGGAAATGACCTAAAGATTTCCAATCCCCATATGGCGAAAGGCCACAATCTGGAGATTGGTTGAAGCTTATTGACTGGTTGACACTGTTGTTGAGCTCACTTCAGGCATTGTTCAAACCTTTTAGAGAATGCTTCAGTGTCTTTTAGCAGCATCAACTAGAAATATCCTTGCTGGTTGAGACGGTGCACACTTGCACTCTCTGGAATGAATTTCTTGAAGAATGTCTTCTGCCTCGGTCTCCTTTATACATCACAGATATATCAACATTGTTGATTTTTGAAAGAGCATCCCTTCTATCGGTAAGTATTGAGCATCTTTGAATTTAATGAGATTCTTGATTTCTTTTGTAATTTCCTTCATCTCTAGGTATCTAACGTAGGGGATTGTCCAGCTTTTGTTCTCTTAGGTCTCTACTACCATTGCCTCTGGCTCCTTGATGACTGGCCGATTGAGTCTTTGTGGTGATTTGATCCCCTACATGACAAATCACCACAAATATTGTGATTCGTCTAAGTTTAGGTCATAATGAAAACTCTCGTACCTCAAGCCTTGCCTTAGGACTACTTGTGCCATGTTGGCTTAGATATCTGAAATGACATCCTGTCGGACAGAGCTGAGAGAATAGGAAGGCATCCGACCAAATTTTGGGTTGGGCGGCTAAGTGTCGGGAGTCTGATAGAGCAACTGGTTGAGTCATTTCCCACACGACTGTGTCCTAAGGGAAGATCGAGAGACCCGCGACCGACTGCTTTAGATTCGAGCAATTTTCATCTTCTGCCCAACTTGGTTGAAGAATGTTGACGACTTCCTCCACGTGAACTTCACACAATTAAAATTCAGAGGAGGCGACTAAATTCTGTTTGTCCTTGAATTATTTTCCTCCCAGTCTGCAGATTTTGGCTTGATAACTGGAGCCCTTGAACTGCTTCTGATTGGTCCTGGCTAGCCACGTCATCATTTTTGTCGGGCGTCAATCTGTTTAAGATTCACACAAACTCATTTTTTATGTACATTTAAAAATATATAACATTATAGGCTACTAATTGAAATGGGGCAATTGCATACATATCACTAGAAGCATTGCTAATTTACAAAGATAACAACCTCTTACATAAAATTTTAATTTTGTTTAACAAAATAAGAAATAATACATGATTTTAAAACATGCAATGTGAGCATAAACATGCCTTAAATTTATTATACACATGCATCAACATTTGTTTCTAACATTGCAATCCCTGTCTATTTGGAATGACTGCAATTTTCTAAAAATGTATTTAAACTCATGATAGAAAATAATTTCTTAGAAATTTGCAGTGGCAATTATAAATCATTATTTTTCTCACAAAATTAGTTGACAAGGTTGAAAAACTCAACTTTCCACGATAGAAATTTTTAGAATACAAAAATTAAATAATTTTCTAAATATATCTGTGATAGTAATATGAGACAAAAAAGTACGTACTAAAACTTGTCCCAATTGGACCAGAATAGTCTCAAATCTTACACAAATATAATAGAAATTAACTTTATATAGTTAAATTTTCATCTACATTCACCAACAAGTGTACTTATCCCAATCAAAATAAAAAATAATGTGCAATAAAAGGAAAAAAATGATGGTCATATTATATTTAAATAATAAATTTGTTGCCCGAAAATTTTGGTCAGAAATAGTATGCCAAGCTTTTCCGATAAAACCTCGTTCTCTTGCAGTTGAACCATAACAACGTGACGGCCGGAAGGTCTCTTCGGTCTGTATCTTCATTTTCACTTACTCTTCTTCTCTGTCGGCCGCGGTGGATTCCATGGGATTCTTCCGCAGGATCGGCGCAATACTTGGGTTTGTGAAGGACGAGGCCCATGCCATTGTGGAAGACGATGACGACAAGGTCAACGGTAGCGCGCAGCGCCGGCCTGGGCGAGGATTTAGCGTACAGGTTCCCGTCGCCGCTGAGAAGTCCAGTTTCGGCCCCATCATCATTCCTTGCAACCTAGGCGAAGGAGGAGTCCAGGTACGTCTCTCCCTTCTTCATTTTTATTCTACTCCGACCTTCTTGATTTATACATCTTACCATATCACTTGTCCTGGCTTAGTTCATGTCATTTATTTTAAAGTAGATGGTTCTTAATCTGAATGACTGAATGATTCCATAGTAATGCTTAAAAAGTTAGATGGGAGTTGCGATGATTTATTATCCGAGAGTCATGGAGTTAAAAAACAGTTTATCTGACATTGCCCTCGCAAACTAAACTTTTTAACGTCTGACTTCCATTTGTACGACTTTTGTGATCTGGAGGCTACTTGTTTGCTCTTTGGAAAAACCCTCTTTGCAGCGCCGGGTTCAGGTTGTACATATGAGCTTTTGTTAAGAATCTACATTTCTGGAAGCCCTTGCATTGAATCTCTAAACAGATCTTACCACAGTTATGAAAACTGAAGTTGCTAGTATTTTTATGTTTCAGATCTCATGGTCAATTCAATTGAGTTAGCGATTTTTAGAAAAAAGCAGTTTGGCTAGGTTTAGCATATCAGAGTCTGAAGTTCTTGTGGGAACATACCAAAAAATACAATAATCTAAGGCTTTGTTTGGATGAACATTTGCTTACATAGAAGTTTGTTTAAAAACAATTTTACAAATAAAAAAAAGTTTCATAAAGTTAAAATATCAGCCATAATTATGCTCTAAAATGATCACAAAATGACATTTTTATTAAAGCTTTTTATGAAAAGCTTTATAGCCAAACAATTTACATCTGCATAAGGAAGTTGAAGATGTTGATCTTTGAAGTAGAGGATGTTTATGATTGGGCTTATTGTGTGGAGAAATGCTTTGACGTTAAAAGGTTGACAGAGGAAAAAAAAATTGATGGTGGCGGATCTGTGTTTGGAACGAAAGACTTTAGCATGATACTAATGTAGCGAAAAATTTCTCAACCAATCCGGACATGGGAAGAATTCAAAGTTTGATTATTAGAGCATTTCATAACCACATGGGAAGAGGATTTACATTGAGTATAGGGAGAAATTTGAGATGTTATCCAACCGTTTGAGAGGGGTATTAGAAGAAATGTTGGAAGACAACTTCGTGAAAGGGCTGAAGCCAGAGATTCGAGCATCGCTTTGCCTGCTAAAACTGTGAAGATTGGGGGAAATTGTGGAATCATTGCAGTTGGTAGAAGATAAAACTGCAATGGAATGAGCTAATAGGAGCAACACAAGTAGAGTGCCACACCACAATGTTACAACCATGATGATACTAAAATCTCAAATCGTGGAAGTTCTAAGGGAGGCTCCGCAGGACATGAGTAAGGGGCCACGCGGCGGGCGCCTTTCAAATGTCTTATAGAGATAGATTTTGAAGAAATGAGCCAATATATTTTGTTTTTGATGTGATGAGAAGTTTTTTTAAGGACATTGTTGCAAGGATCAGACATTATTGATTCTTATAGTGTGACGGGGAGGTAGGGGATGTGGAAATAGAGCAAACTATGGTGGAGAAATGCCCTCATTTAGATCTGACAGAAGTCTTTTTAAATTAGGTGGTGAGATTAACTTCGAATTACACTGAAACTTCAGGGTTAAATAGGAGAGCAAGACACAATTATGTTGATAGATAATGGGACCGCCCGTAACTTCATCTTTACTCAAATAGTAAAGCAATTATGGCTTGAGATGACAGATACAAGAAGTATCAGAGTCTTGATGGGGACAAAAAAAAAACAAAAAAGAGCATGGAAGTTTGCAAATGAGTGATTTTAACACTGTTAGACATTCAGATGATGGAAGAGTTTCTTCCCTTAAATTTGGGGAGCACTAATGTGATATTGGGTATTAAATTTTTGCAATCCTTAGGGGAGACTACGATGAATTGGAAACTTTTGATAATGGAGTTTCAGTAGGGAGATAGGATAGCGGTGCTTCGCGGTGACTCTAGTTTGTCCAAGACCTTGATGTCAGCAGGTCCATCGTAGGTGGTAAATTTTGTTGGAGGTACCTAAGACCTGAAAAGGTTTGAGAAGGTTTAGGGGACTTATAGAATACTATCAGAAGTGCGCGAGGGATTATAATTCGATTGTGGGGCCATAGACAAAGAAATTGTAGAAGGATAACTTTCAGCGGAGGAATAAATGAGAACTCAAACTTTTGAGAAATTGTAGAAGGTCATGACGAGTGTGCTAGAGCTGACGACAAGAACCAAAATCAAGTTAGTTTATGAGCCACACGATTTGATCCGACAACAGTTTTTCCTATATTGAGAACAATATATCTTTTTTGAGAGGGAAGTATTGTTATGCCGATGCCTAACTTAAGAGCAATTTTATCTTTTATTTGTCTAAGGGCAATTTAGTATTTTCTTATTGTTGTTAGTATAAATATGACTAATATGTTAAGGATTAGGGTTATGTTGAGATTGTTGCCTGAGAGTATTAGGTTTTGGGTTTGAGAGAAATTTGTTACCTCTCAAATTGTAGGAATTGGGATAGATCGCCTACCTCTTGAATTATAGTTACTTAACTTTGCAGTCCTATTGAATGCTTGATGTTCTTGCAATAAAATATTTTTTGCCCTAATTTCCGTGTGGAAAATTGATTTGGATCCTCGCAAAAACCTAATTAAATCTGCAAGAGGAGTGCAATGACGGATAATAACACTTGAAAGGCTTTGAAAACTAGAGGTGAAGGTTTGCTTGAGGATCTCTCCCTCAAGCAATATCATAATGCATATTTCAAGAGAGATGCATAAATGTGGAGTTAACCACTACTAAAGCCTCTTTCATTCAAGACATGTTTAAAGACGCTCTTCAGAAATTGATATCATTATGGGTGAGGACCTCAACATTACTGGTGCTAATTTTCTAATTTAGATGATATAGATTTCGAGCCATAAAACTACTAACGATTTTGTCAATTTCAAAGTTCAAGGAGTGTCCATTATTACACAACAGTCTTGTCACTTTGCTTTGGATTTTGCATGTTTGCATTTTCTTTCATACTTGTTTGTAGATTTAGATTTCTTTGGGATCATTCTATGTTCTTTACTTGTCAAAATTTTCTAGCACTCTATTTTAGATTTTTATTTTTAAGTTTGTTTGGCTTGAATAGAACCAGAAAAAGTAGTTTCAAAGTTGTTAATTGATGTTCACCTCACAGAGTTAAGCAATGCTTGATGATAGTGGTGCTATGGAACTTTACAAGTGCATAAAAATGATGTCTATTTTTAGGCATGAGTTGAATACTGCATATTTCTAGAATTCTTGTAATGCATATATCATGGTGGTTGAAAAGAGAATAGAATGGACATAACTGTGAACTGGAATGTAATCTAGACCATCACTTTTCAAGTTCACATTGCATTTCAGAAAGACTGTTATGTTTTTAGATAATATAGTTATAGTTATAGTGTAATAAATTATAGTATGATAACTGTTATTGTATGGATATAATATAGTGTAGTTATTGTACTGTTATAGTGTAATGTAGTATTATAGTGTTGTAATATATTGACAACAGATTAAAAAGAAAAAAAAAGTCAACGGGCTTGCTACAGGATTAATGAAGGCAATATAGTTTGTGCAAAAGAATTGGAGTCCACTTTTGATACAATTAGCAAAGTCCTTTTCTGAAAACTCGACACAAAAAAAAATTTTTTTGGGTGAAATTTTTTTGTGGTCAGTTCTTAGGTTCGCCCCCCCAAAACAATGCCCAATTCTAGTTTCCCAGTTTCTATACCATATAACCCTTTGCAGAAGTAGTCAACTCTGCGTTAACGTCACTATGCCCAAGCTTCTCCCGTGGTTTGCTATATTGTTTCATCCCCCTGTGGAAGAGGTATAAAGCAGACTGGTAGCCAAATGTTAAGGAAAAATAAGGAATCGGATGTACTGCCCAACTAGAAAAAAGATAACCTGCTGTATGCTTTCTTCTTGATCCGGGAAGTTAATGGTTTAATGCCTAGTGATGGTTTTGCCGCGTACAACAGTTGGTTGCACTTTTCTTGCCGCTTTTCCTTTCACGCACCTTCCAATGGATGCAGCAATCTTCAAAGAAATCATGGAATTTCACAACATGCACTGAGTTCGGGAAACCGAAAAAAAAAACTTGATTCCTGTTGACTTTAAGAGAAACTAAATTAGAGGAGTTGAAAAATAGAGAACCTGGATTTCAGACTTTGCTTCAACTTCCATCTGCCTTCCCTATTCCACCTTCTCATAATCATAACACTTGATACTCTAAAAAACTGTATATGGAAATGCTTGCTGAAGCTGCAATGGCTAAATGAATCCACTGCAAGGAAAAAAACCAGAAATCTTTTGCAGCTGATTGAACCAGCTCCCTTTGAAGCTTTCTCCTACTGGGTTGATGTTGTATCCATAAGAGGGAATCTGCTTCTCGGGATCAATTGTGGCGGAGTCTCGGATTCCACCCTGATGCACTTCCATTTGTCCTTCTCAAGATATGGGCGTCCATCTAAAAAACAAGGGAAATCTTTTCCAATCATAATAAAACCTGATATCTCACTCTCCAAAAATACCCCTTTCTGATATAAGAATTGGGTAGTTATAGGCAATCCTCATTAATGCTTAGGCTCCTATTTACTAAACTATCATTTCAATAAAAATAACAGATAAAGGCTTTTAAGTATTTTATTAATAGAGATGACCCTCATTTTTCTAACTATGCCATGTATAATATAGTATTGTATTATATAATATAATTTTATATTTAATAGTTTAATGTGCTATAGTGTAGTTTCATGAAGTATAGTTTAGTTATAGTATAAATATGGTGTAGTTATAATTTTTGTATGTTAATGTATAGTATAGTATGCTTATAGTATAGTATATTTATAGTATAATTGCAATATATTTAAATATAGTTTAGCATTTTATACTATTATTTTATTGTATATTAGTGTAGTGTAGTCTCGTTATAGTTTAGTTTTTTACAATATTTTATAATATTGTATATAGTATAGTATTAATTATTATTACATTATGGTATTTTTATATGGCAGTATGATATTATTTCTAATATAGTATTGTTATTGTATTTCATAGTTGTAGTAAAGTTATGATTTTATCTTTTAGTAATATTATATTATAGTTCCGGTTGTTGTTTAGTTATATAGTGCAATAATGGTTATAATTATAGCGTAGTATAGTAAACTGTAGTATATGTATGATTTAGCTATAGTATAATAATAATTACGGTTGTGGATTTAGTATAGTGATATTACAAAATAATAAAATATAGGTATAGTATATTATATTACAGCATGATTTTAGTTATAGCTAGTTTAGTTATTTTATGCTCTACTTATAGTTTATTTATGGTTACATATATTATGGAAATAGCTACAGCTGTAGTACAGTTTGTCCTAACTATAACTTTGTATAATTGTAGTACAATTTAGTATAATACTGTTATAATATGTCATAGTATAGTATAATTATGGTATAGTGACTATATAGTATAATTTAGTTACAATTTCATATAATTATAGTTATTGCTAACTTATATAATATAGTATACTGATAAATATAGTTATAGCATAGTATATTATTTTATAGTATAGTATATATTAAAATAGTATTGTCTTTTATAACATAGTATAATGCAGTGATATAGTATAGTTTATTAATATATATAGTTATAACATAATATAATTGTAGAATAATTGTGGTTATAGTTTAGCCATTGTTAACATACAGTTTAGTAATAGTTATAGTTACAATATTTTGTAGTTATAGCTATAGGATTATTATAATTTTCATATTATTTTTTGTTGATATGTGCGTAGTGTAGATAACCGTGAGTCCACTGTTATATTTGAGGAGAGAAATTATTCTTCCTTAATTATCCATTATTTTATTTTATTTTTTTCCTTTTTATCTTGAAGATTTGAATATCCCTTTAATTGTGAGTGAGTTAGTCTAAGCTATATATATATATTAGTTTGTTTGCTTAATGAAAAATGAGTAAGTTTTTTTCTCTCTAATGTTCTATATGGTACCAAAGACCTAATGCTTTCCAGTTTGCTTAGACGACTGTATTCCTTACGATGACACTACATGAGTCTCTTTCACAATGTACGCATACCTTCCTCGTTCACTCCATTCCCAGATGCTTTATCTAGGCTCGTCGTCTGACTCTTCCACTCAAAGACGTGGCCTCGTCTCCCCACAGACGGGATCACAAAGCCTATGTAAGGAGTTTCCACTCATTCCTTTCTGTTTGCAAAGGTCTTCATACTCTTTGACGTTCTCCTTTGTAAGGAGTTTTATATTTCGCCGGAACCTCTCCCTGCAGCTGTCTTCTGCTTCCATTTGTCGTTTTGCTTTCTCTTTCCAGTGGAAACCCCAAATCCACAAGATTATCCCGTGTCGACAACAGACAACTTATATCCTTCGTGAAAATCTTGTATCGGTGACAAACAGTTTCCTTCCGAGAAGAAATTGTGTCGATGACAGACAAAATCTCTCTCTAGTTGAAATTATGCGTCGATAACAAACAATTTCTCTCCCTGGTTGAAATCATGTGCCGACGATAGTTCTATCAACTCCTCGTTATAACGAACAATTACGACATGAAGACCACTTCTTCCTCTTTAGAAGTTACTTTTGAATATGAATCTAGGATGTTGGGTTCTACAATTTCCAAAATTTATTTTTGAATCACCAATCACAAAATTGTATGACAACAATTTTCTCTAGCGATCTCATTTGGTATCTATGTACATCAGATGGTTATTTCACTGAGAAAATTCTCGCAAAAAAATTACTGATCTTAAATATCGAGTATTGAAAATTGAAGATCACATGGTCATGCCATGGCTTGTCAACTCCATAACCCTGAAAATTGTAGAAAATTTTATCCTTTACAAATTGACAAAAGAAAATCTGAGTTGCCAAAAGGGATACCTATTCAAACGTTGACAACACTTTTGAGCTGTTTGACATTGAAATTATATTACATGACCTGCGGCAGGGTGAATTGAATGTTAATCAATATCTTAATACTCTCTTCAAATATTGACTCAAACTAGATATGTATGAAACATACATATGGAGGTGCTCACAAGACTATATTCTTTACAAAACCATTGTTGAACAAAAGGAAACCCTTAAGTTCCTTCTAGTACTTAAGGAATATACATATGGAGGTGCTTTCGACTCCGACATGAGCCCATAGGTACTGATTGCCTGCTTTCAGATTATCGCCACCGTCTCCCTTGCTCCCATCACCTTCCTTCTCAAAAGGTATATACTAATCTAGTAATGGTGATGAGAATTAATTTGCAGTTTTGTATACAAATATTTCACACTTAAATTCCATTATATTATCTTAATCAAATATCGTCCGTCAACTCAGTTCATTATTTATTTATCTTTTCAAAATACTTAATTTCTCCATTTCCTTCATGCCTTCCAACTACCTTGCAATACTGATTGACAACTCTTGTTTGTTGCAGTTAGTTTACTTCCTCTCCCTCCAATCTCTAACTTATAAGTTCCTTCTAGGACTCAAGGAAGTAGATGAAGTTAGAGGAAGAATCATGTGAACCGAACCTTTTTTCTCAATTTGTGAAATCCGCTGAAGTAAAAAGGGAAGAGTTTAGGAAGAAATTCATGATAACGGGTAATTCCACTATATCAAATGTGGAAAACTCGATTTTATACACTCGCATATCAACACATGATAACAAATCAAAGAGGAACATATCATGGTGTGAACATTGCAAGAAGCTTAGTCATTTGAAGGAGAAGTATTGGAAAATTTATAAAAAGCCAACTAATTGGAAGCCAAATAAAGCTACAAGAAATGGGACAATTCAAGCAAACACAATATCAAAGAAAGACGAGCCTTATGAACATAATACATTCAGTAAGGAACAACTTGAAGCTCTTCAATGATTTATGGGACAATGTTTTGAGCCTTATACTAGCCTTCTAGCACATCAAGGTACTATTCTATTTGCTCTTGTTGCTCTCAACAGGAAGAATCAACCTTGGATTGTTTACTTTGGAGCATCTGATCACACGATAGGTGATAGCACTGCTTGCCAATCTTTCCATTCTTGCAAGTAGTTAGAATCGTAGATGACTCCCTTTCTCCTGTGAAAGCAAGCGGAAGTGTGAAACTCACAAAAAAATTTTATTCTTTAATCTCCACTTTATGTTACTAAATTTAACTGTAATTTACTGTCTATTTTATGTACCTAAGTTCAACTGTTATTACTGTCTATTAATAAACTCACTCGTGACATGAATTGTGTTACTAAATTCTTCATTAATTTGTGTGAATTTAATGTAATGGACTCAAGAAATGTGATTGATAGTGCCGATATGTATCATGGACTTTATCTGATCATTAAGACCCTCACTTCAAAAGGACCGTCCTATTATTCCCAATCCTTTGATTCAAGTTTTTTATTTGAGTCTGTTTCTCATGAGAGTCAAGCTATGCTATGACATTTTCGCCTTGGACATCCTGATTTTCATTATGTTAAAAAATAGTTTTTATTAATATGAAACTTAGCAACTTGCTAAACATACTTAACAAAAGTACCCAAATCTGAAATACAAACCAACACATCCATTCTATATGGTTCATAGTGATATCTGTGGGCCCTCAAAAATAAAAAAAATTACAAATGAGGCTAGGTGGTTTATCACATTCTTTCATGATCACCAGAACCACTTGGACCCTTCTCATGAAAGAAAAATCTGAAGCTGTTAGCATATTTGAAGCATTCTATAACATGTTCCTCATCCAATTTCAAAGCAAATTTCAAAATCTCAAAATTGTTAATGCAAAAGACTACAACTCCACTCTTGGCTCTTATCTATCAAAAAATGGTATCATTCATATACCCTTTTGTGTTGATATACCCCATAAAAAAAGTTTGGCTAAGTGAAAAAACACACATCTCTTCGCAGTGACTTGTTCAATTCTTTTCATTAACAGTGTACCCAAAACTTCTGAAGGGATGCAATTTTCACATCTACGTATCTCATAAATAAGATGCTCAACAGAGTGCTAAACTTTAACAAACCTCTCAACACCCTCATAAAACTCTATCCCTATATTTAGTCCTTTACGTCTAATCTAACAAAAATTTTTTCGTTGCATCAATTTTTTTATCTACATTAACCACATCGGAACATACTTGATCCTAGGTCAATTAAATGCATTTTTGGGGGCTACTTTTCAAACAAAAACTAAGTATAAATGCTACTCTCAAAAACACAATTTTCACAACTCCATGGACGTACCACCTTCTTTGAAAATCAATCACATTACCCCAAATCTAACATTCAGGGGGAGAGTAGGAGAGAATATTAGATTTGGGGTGCCATTCAGTCACCTCGAGCTCACCTCCCTTATTTTCTTGATAAATCCACTCTTGTCCACGATCACAAATCAACCAGAAAATGAACCTACTGCTCCTTTAAATCCTCCCATAGCTACCACCAAAAACCAAGAACTTCGTCTGCACACCAGAAAGAAAAAAAAAATTAGTGAGCATATAATAGAAAATATGCAATATCAGGAATGCAAATTATTAAAACCAATTCCATGCACCGTAAGCATTAACCCAGAACACATCATGAACACTAAGAGGGAGGTGCATAAGAATGTACAAAACACTCAATAGAAATTTGTGACTATGACAAATTATCATCCTCTTATAAATCATTTGTTCAAAACTTGGATAATGTGCGGTTTCCAATTCAATCCAAGACCAAGAGGCCTTATCTATTCATACTGGAAAAAGACCATGGAAGAAGAGATTCTTACCTTTAAAAAGAATGATATTTGAATCATAACAACTTGGTTAACTGGGAAAAGAACTACAAGGTGCAAATGGGGTTAAATAGGTAGATGAGAATATAGAAAGGTTCAAGGCTAGATTGTTGCAAAATGTTTCACTGAGTTATATGAGATTGACTACTAGGAGAAATTTGCAATAGTGGAGAACCTCAACTCTATAAGAATATTATCATTTGCTACCTACTAGAACTGGTGTTTAAATCAACTTGACATTAAAAATGCATTTCTTAATGAGAATTTTGAGGAAGAAGTGTATGTGAAGATATCTCCAGGATTAAAGAACAACACAAACAATTAGACAGTGTGCCAACTAAAGAAATTATTGAATGGGTTGAAACAATCTATCAGAGTATGGTTTGAAAGATTCACCAAGACAATTCTTGCCAATGGGTACTATTAGTGTCAAGCTTATCACAGTTTGTTTGTAAAATCAAATGAAGAAGGTATGATAGACGTCCTTATTGTATATGTAGATAACATTATTTTACATGCAATGACATATGAACTTGAAAAAATCAAAAGAAAAATAACTTCTGAGTTTGAGCAAAATGATCTTGAACTTTAATATACTTTATGTGAATGGAAGTAGCTAGATCCAGAGAAGGCATTGTCATATCCCCAAAAAATTATATCCTTGACTTATTATAGGAGTCAGTAATGTTGGAATGTAAACCATCATATACTCCTATGGATCCCAATCGACGAGCATCCAAAGGAGAGGATAATATCCCAATTGAAATAGGGAGGTATCAGAGACTTGTGGGGAACTTATCATGCAAGGCCAGACATTATTTTTTTGTGGGTGTAGTGATCCAACACATAAATGATCCTAATGAAGATCATTTAGAAGCGATCTTTCGAATCATGATGTACCTAAAGATCAATCCAGGACGTGGATTGATATTCAAGCAAAAAACTGTGATATTGAGTTCTACACTGATGCTAGCCATGCAAGAGAACTTACTAACAGAAGATTTACCATGGTTTATTGTTTATTTATATGAGATAACTTGGTTATTTGGAGAAGTAAAAAGCAAGCCGTGGTGACAAGAAGTAGTGCATAAATTGAACCTTATGCCTTGGCCCTAGGAATTTGTAAGGAGATGTGACTAAAGAAATTACTGGTGGAACATCACATCGAGAACTAAATCACTATTAATATATTCAATGATAGTCAACCAACCATCAGTATTTCAAAAGAATTTGATACACCATGATTGAACTAAAGATATAGAAATTGAGAAACACCATCTCTAAGAAGGTCAATGGAGGGGTTGTTCATCTAAGCTATGGTCTCAACTCAGTATCAGATTGCTAACATTCTAACCGAGACTTTTTCTCACCACTTTAGTGATCTCAGCAGTAAGTTTGGATGCATGACATATACAACCCAACTTAAGGAGTGTTGATATGCACACGGTTTACGTAATCGTGGGTGTGCTAATACATTTGAATGAGAAATTATTTTTCCTTAATTATCCATAATTGTGTTTTTTTTTTCTTTTTTATCACGATGATTGAATTTCCGTTTAGTTGTAAGAGGGTTAGTCTGAGTTGTATATGTGCTAGCTATTTATTTAATGAGAAATTAATGAGTTTTTTTTCTAAAGTTCTACATTTATAATATAGTATATGATCGTGTAGTTATGTATACTTTAGTATAAGACAGTTTAGTTCTTGTATAATTTCATTTTATAGTATATTTATAGCATAATAGCTATAATATAGCTTTGTATGGGTACAATTATAGCATACTCTAGTATAATGATACTTGTTCAATGGCATATTCATAACTTTGATGGAGTTATAGTTTAGTTATATATTATAGTAATAGTTATAAATATAATATAGTATGATATAGTTTTCTCCTAATTTAGCTATAGTATTGTGTATTTATAATTTAATAATGGTTTTAGCTTAGTTATATGGTTAATGTTATAGTTATAATATAGTATAATATTGTACTGTGTAGTATATTTATAGTTATATACAATAAAAACAGCAACAAGCCTTTATCCTTTTTAGTTATATGCTATAATAATCTTTTTTTACTTATAGTATAGAACAGTTCTAGTTCTAGTTTAGTTATATGGTATAATAATAATTATAATTGTAGTATAATATAGTTATGATTTAATCATATTTATGGTTTAGTTATATAATATATTAATAGTAATGGTTACAGTGTATAAGCTATAGTATAGAATTTTATTGTATAGGATTGTATTATTATTGTTATATTTTAATATAAGATAGTAGAATATGGTATGATTTAGTTATAACTTATAACACAGTTATAATTTGAGTATAGAATAATGTAGTTACGTTATAATATTGTCTAATTATGGTATCATCTAGCATATTGTAGTTATTTTTGTTAGTATAGTTATAGTACACTTATTGGTATTTTATGGTGTAGTTGTAATATAGTTATTGTATGGTGTAGTATTATATTTTATTGTTTAATATTGTATAGTAATATGGTATTATATAGTGTAGTTATAATTATAGTTATAGTCTAGTTATTAGTATGGAATATTATAGGTATTATAGTTATAGCTATAATGTTATATTATTGTTGTTAAATTTTAATTATTGCTTAATTATATGGTATATTAATAGTTATAGTTCATTTGTATATTATAGTACTAGTTATAGCAATGTATAATTCTAGTTTAGTCGTACGGTATAGTTGTAATTATAGTTATATTATAATATTATAGTATGGCATAGTTGTAGTTCTAAATCTAGTTATTAGTTATTATTATAGTGCAATTAAGTTATGCAGTATAGTTATAATATAATATAATATGGCAACATGTCATGGTTATACTAGTCATAGTTTATATTACAATATTGTATAATCTAAGTTATTGTATAGTATATTTTTACTTTAGATATACTTGTAGTTTAGTTTTGTAGAATATTAATAATTATAATTTAGGGGGATTTACATACATGACACCAAGAGTAAAGTGCTAAAACAGTCAGATGACTGTTTACATGAGGCCATTTTAGTACCAGAGTCTGTAAAAGTGTCAAATTGGTCCCCAAAATTTTAATATGGGTTGTACTATTCTCAGTAAGGACTATTTTAGCCCTCATTAAAAATATATGGGACTAAATTGCACTTTTATATACTCTGAAACTAAAATGCCCAACAAAAGATAAGAACCATTTTGGCCCTTTTCTCTAACACCTTAAAGTTTCATATTTACACGTCACACTTAAAACATAGTATTTACGTCTATAACACCCAATACCCATTAAACTGACAAAAATAACACTTTGTTAACCATTCATTCTTGCGCTGTGAAATTTCAGAGGGATCCCATGTGATCGCGCTCGTCGCTACTGTTGCTCAACTTCATTCCTACCTTTGTGGTGCGACAACCTAGACTTGCCACTTGAGACAAACTCGTTGCTCCACTTGATTGGTGTCAGGCATTCCCTTCCTTCACAGCGGCTTTTGAAAACAATACAACCTTTTGCCGATGTATGCAACAACGTAGTGGAGGGATCATAGTTGGGTTGCGTGATTTCATTGTCATACTCTTGGTTAAGGAAAAAAGAAGAGGTGATTTGTAGCGTTGGGGCTTTTTTTTTGGATGAAAAAGAAGAGGGATTCAATTTGGATGAAACAATAGAAACATTTCCAGTGATGTTGGAATTTATGAAAGCAAATAGAGGTGATTTGTAGCATTGGGGCTTTTTTTTTTGTTTGTTTTATTAATAAAAATGGATTGTTGGTATTTCGCTGCTTTCTTTAAATAGTGTTATTTCCATGAGTTTATTGAGTTTTGGGTGCTATTAATGTAAATATTATTATATAAATAGGAAACTTTTAGGTGCTATATATATAAATCCCTTTATAATTTAATGTAGTTTGTTATAGTTATAGGATGTAAGGTTGTTATATGACATAACTATAATATAATAATGATCTAATTATAATTATATTTTATATAATTATAATATAATAATGATCTAATTATAATTATATCTTATATGGTATGGTAGTCGTTGCAGTTTTATTATTGTAAGTTATAGTTTAGCTTTGTTATATAGTTAAATAATATTTATAATTGTAGTATAGGATAGCTACAATTTTCTATGGTAAATTTAAATATAATGAAGTTGCAATATAGTATAGTATAGATGTAACTTTTGTTATAGATATGTAGTATATTAATATTTTAGTTGTATTGCATTATATTTCTAGTGATAATTTAGTCATTTAGTATTGTAATAATTATATTTATGGTGTTGTATAGTATAAGTAATAGTTATACTTAGGGGTGTAAATGAGCCAAGCTCGAGTTAGCTCGTGTTAAACTGGTTGCTCGAACTTGAGCTTGTGTCAAGCACATATTTTAAGCTCGAGCTCGGGCTTGAGCCGGAAGCTTCTTGAAGCACAGTTGGAGGAAACTATAGCCAGAGCTTGTCGGAGAAGGCATAGAAACCAATGCTAGTCTTTAGAGAAAAAGCACGAAGGGAGCTATTTATGGAGATGATGTGATCAACTTTTTCGTTAATAGCCAACTTGGATAGTTGCGTGAAAAAGAATCAGTACAGAGAGCTTTATTTATTAGTACATCTTTTTAAACCTTTTACTTTATATGTGCATTAAATGAATTAAACTTATACTTAATAATTTTATGACCTTCCAAAATAGCACCAACAACTTCTTTTGTTTTTTACTTTTTTATTTAATCTATTTAGTCTGTATTGAGTATCGAGTTGGCTTGCAAGCCTACAAGCCGTGTCTTATTTAGCTCAAACTTGAGCCTGTTTAATATATGAGCTCGGAGCTTGATAAGCTTGAATTGCGAGCTCGTTGGCGAGTCGAGTTTGAGTCGACTCAGCTCTTCCCTAGTTATAGTGTAGTATGGTTTTAATATATAGTGTTATAGTTTAGCTATATTGTATAGTAATAATTTTAGTAAAATTATTATATGGTATAGTTATAGTTATAGTATAATACAATTTTAGCACAAAATGATAAAATATATTTATAATATAATATATTATAGTGTAGTATGGTATAGTTGTAGTATAGTGTAGTTTTTATTTATTTATATAATAAATAGTTCTAAGTATGACATAGCTGTAACTTAATATAGCTATAGTATACTAAAACCTATATTTTTATTTAGTATAGTATAGTTTTGTTATATAGTATTATTAATGTATAGTATAATCAGTTTTATCAAAAGCACACTTCTAGCCCAAAGCGGAGCGAAGGGATTATAGATCATGTCAAAATTGAATCACGTCCTAGTTGTGCGCGAAGCATATGTCTCACATAAGAAGCGTGCTAGTGCGCTCGCTTGAGGCACACTTTAATGTTTCAAAGGGATTGTGAAGCGGGTCAGGTAGTAGTAACAACTCAAATAACTAATGATATATATAGAGCTCACAGAGTTGTTGGCAATCTCTATTTAGCCTACACAAGCGAGCTTATAGGAGTATCAAAGCACTAGATGTTTTCCTCCCTCTGGAACGACGATTGGGCTTGCATGTATGATAACACATCATTTTGCGGACTTATCTCTAATGAGCTTGGCAGTAGTGATTCTCATTGAGCGCATAGGGACGATCTACAGTGACAAGCCCAGAGATGCACACATTGTCCTTGTAGAAACACAACCATTTCTTAAATCACAGAGATATAGATTAATTGTTGAGATTAATTTAGAGTTACAGAGACGTATTATATGAACAATACACCCACTGCGATGAGTAAATAATTTTGTTTGGAATTGATTTCTTTGTGATTTTTAGTGTTGATTTGTAAGAATAAGTTGATATTGTTGCATATACATTTTTATTGACCGTGACTCATGTGTCTGCTATTAATTTGATCAAATTTTAATGGAAATTAATTTTTAATTTGAAGTTGATTTCTAAAGTGAATGTATTTATACATTTATAGTTTTATATAAGTTATGAGCATTTTGGTTTATAAAAATATCTTTTCGTTCTGCATTTTGTGTTTTGAAACAAAAATAAATTCTTATGCAACGCATTACGCTGTACACTTTCATAATACTAAGCATAATTAGGTTATTGTGTAGTATAATTATGTTCAGTTATAGCTATTGTTGGGTTTTATTGCTTCTTAATAATTATAGCTTTAATATAATATTATGTAGTGTAATGCAGCCTACTATTGTTTAGCAATGGTTATAGTTATATTATAGTATTTATATATTTTGATTTTAATATAATATAATATATTTTACTTATTTAATAGTATTATATATTATAGTATAGTTATAATTTTTGTTCTTGTCATAGTTTAGCTTAGTTATAGTAAAATATAGTTGTATAGCACATTTTAGCTGTAGTATAGTATGATATAATAGAACTTATTCTATAATAGAACTTGTTCTGTATTATATTCATAGTTATAATTTAGTTATGTAGCTTGTAATAGTCGTAAACATAAAATAAAATGATATTGTTATAACATAGTATAGTTACTTTATAATATAGTTGAAACATAGTTATATTGTATATTAATAGCTTATAGGTATAGTATTATATAGTTATAGTTTAATTTTGCTATGGAGTATAGTAATATTTGTAGATATAGTATACTATATTATATTTATGGTATAATATAATATTGTATTTATAATATAGTATTATACAATATAACTATAGTTATAGTTATGTTTAAGTTATATAGTATAATTATAGTATAATCAAACTATAGCTATAGTATGCTTTATTTCTAGTTCTTGTATAGTTATATAGTATGGTAATATTTATAGTTAATAATTTAGTGATAGTTTTGTTATATAATATAATAATTTTAAAAGTTGTATTTATATTATATATATAGTTTAGCTTTATAGTTATAATAGCTATAGCTATAATATAGTATTGTTTAATTCTAAATTAGTTATATAGGGTAGAAAGTTATAGTTATTGTGTATTATATCACAATATAATATATAGTTATGTTGTAGTTTAATTATTGTAGCTTGTAGTTATATTACAGTTAGAAGTATTGTATAGTAGTAGTTATGGCTATAACATAGTTCTAGTTTAACTGTAAAGTATCATAAAAATTATATTTATGGTATAGCATACCGTGATTCAGTCATAGTTATCATTTAGTTATACAGTATAGTTATACTATAATATTGTATGCTTGTTATGTTATATAGTATTAGTTTAGTTATATAGTATGGTAATAGTTACTATTTTAGTAGTATAGTTTGACAAAGTTACCAAATAGTTTAGTTGTTAATTAATAGTATAGTAGGGTATAGTTATGTGATATAGTTTGTTATGGATATAGTATAGTTATAGTATGAAATATATAATATAGTTATTTGTATAGTGTATTATTGGATAGTATAACTGTAATACCGTTTAGTTATTTTGTAGTGTATTTATAGTATATTTATAGCTATTGCTATAGTATAGTATAGTTCTAGTTCTAGTTTAGTTATATAGTTGGTAGTCATTATTATTGTAGTATAGTATAACCTAGTTGTCATATAGTGTAGTTATAGTATAATATAGTATAGTATGGTATGGTTATTGTGTAGTGTAATTTACTTATAGTATAGTTATACTAATAGTTGTAGAATAATTTACTTATAATAGATTGAGAATATAGCTATTGTTATGGTGTTATATAATATATTAAAATATTGTGCAATATAGTTTAGTAATAGTTATAGTTATAACATAGTATATATATATATATATATAATATTTGTAGTTTTGCTCTAGTTGTAGTTTAGATATAATTTTACAGTTATTTAGTACCAAAATAGTTGTGGTTAAAATAGATTATCATGATTGTTATAGTATAGTAGTAGTTATCAGTATAGTATTGTATGGTATAATTGTAGTTTTAGTTATTGTTATAGTATACATTAGTTATATAGTGTAGTTATGACTTAGTATATATATCAAATAGTTGTACTTCCAATTGTAGTTTAGATATAATTTTATAGCTATATAGTACCAAAATAGTTATAGTTATAATGTATTATCATGAATGTTATAATATAGTAGTAGTTATCAGTATAGTATTGTATGGTATAGTTGTACTTTTAGTTATTGTTATATTATACATTAGTTATATAGTGTAGTTATATTATAGTACAATATAGTATTGTTATAGTATAATATATTATATTATAGTTTTTGGTAAAGTTATAGTTTAGTTGTAGTATAGTATTAGTTGTAGTATTGTGTGGTGTAATTATAATTTACTTGTAGTTATTGCTTAATTATATGATATAGTTTTGGTTGAAGTTATAAGTATAGTATCATATGATCACCAGTTTAATTTTGTTATACTGTTTAGTACAATTTATTGTTATAGTTAGTATAATATAGTTATAATATAGTTATTGTTATAGTATACATTAGTTATAGTACATGTATAGTATAGTTTAGCTATAATATAGTATAATAGAGTAGTATACTGTAATTATAGTTTTATAGTATGGTTGAGTCATAGTAATGGTTTTGTTATTGCTATTAGTTTAGTAATATAATATAAAACCATTACAGATATAATATATTTCATTTATATTGCAATGTGGTACAATATAGTTTGGTTTAGTTTTGAAGAAGCAGTTTATGTTAGCACGATTTATTTTTTAGTTGATTGGATTGATTTTAAGTTTTGAAAGTTTAAGCAGCATAAGCATGTCTTATACCCAAACCAAATAGGCTCATCATCTATTTGCAATAACAGCTCATGTTTAGTTATTTCTTATTTTTGTTCACTTTTTGCTGTTTAGATTATTATAGCTAATGTGCTTAAGCTCATAGTTCTTGAATTAAGTATTTGGCTTTCACAACTTTAACGTGAGTGCTATTCCAAGCTTGTTGCTCTCTTTTGAATTGGATTGGATATAGCCCACTTTTGGCTATTATATTGTCATTATGTCAAAGTTTCGGCTTGTTTCTTGTGCATGCCTTTTTGTTTCTTTTGCGGAACAAAACTTTTCAACAACATACTATTTTTGTGAAATATTATGCTTCATATTTGATGAAAAAATATTTGGCCTTATTCTATATAATCTCTCTTCTAATAATGTATTATCTCCAAGTTTTTATAAATTCGAAGTGTTGGGTGCTGGATTTCTAATGTAAACATTCATTCTATTCTGAAATCGAATGAAATTAATTAGGCAGGCATCCAAAACATAATCCCAAGAAAGCCATGAATTGATGGCATCTTCATCTTATTTTTTCTCCATTGCACACTGCTTGTTTGGTTGTTTGGGTCGTTTGGTGTTATGCTGATTGATGCTAAAGAGTGATTGTGATCAGACTCCAAACCAGATTAACAAACTTGAGCGTCCGATCACAAAGAAAATGAACAAGAAATGTTCAGGTCCAACTTGAATCCTCATATAATTTCCTTATGTGTCATGTCGTTGAGTTGCATTTCCTTCATATAATTTTAAATTACTATTGTTTGGTTTTACCATGGGGCATTTACATACATACCTCCCAATTTTTATGTATCTAGATATCTAACACCTATACCTTTTTTTTTAAACATTTATATCACCCAAATATTTCAAATCACCTAAAAAATATCGCCATTCTAACCTTTAAAAAGTGAAATACACCTTTTCATGCATAGGCAAGGTGCATGTATGTAAAAATTGAAGTTTAGGTGTTGGATATATAAATACATGAGAATTGAGTGGTATGTATGTAATTATTCCTACTATGTCTTGCGGCTCTTGCCTACCTATATTGTTGTTTTCATAAAAAAGATTGATAACATGCAAAATTAAATGACTGACTTCTATTCCTACAAAACTGTTCTGACATTAAACTTATGTGATTCAGGGTTTCAGGTGGTACAGCAGAAGGCTTAGAATAGACGAAGATGGAGATGTGGCTGACGAATTCCTCGATGAGATTCTGCCACTTGCAAGCTCTAGCGATGAAAGCCGAGCAGCACAACCAAGATTTGAGGTTAAGTACACGACAAGGCCAGCCCCAGTGAGGAAGCAGGCAATCACCATTGATGGCAATGTTCATCCTTACATGGAACACCAGGGACTGTTGAGGTGGGTGTGAAGGAGAACTCAGAAACTCTTGCTTTCACAAATGGTCTGTCAATTTACAGAAAATGATACATTCTCAAGGCTGGAAGAGCTACAAAGCTTTGATTTCTCGTCTGATTCGACGGGGTGGTGGAGATGGTGTTTATATAGATATATATTATAAATTGTAGGTAAGTTGTAGTCCTCAACTTGTATGGGGAATTATTTAACGGGGTAGGATATATTCAGAATTTCAGTCTGAAATGGAAAAGAATCTGTGGCAGAAGTGGATGCTTTGTCGGCATATGATAATCATTTGATTTAGTGGCTATTGTTTTTTTTTTTTATAATCTTTACAGGTTATACCATGTTGGGATTTGTATTGCCTTCTTTATATTAATGCAACACACGCAGGAGAGATTATTACGGCGTCCGGGCGATGGCTGTGGTACAGCGGAGGTTCGGATGTGGTACAGCGGAGGTCCGGACGATGGCTGTGGTACATCGGAGGTCTGTCGCCCGAACACAGCTCTGTGTTCTGACGGCAGATGTAATAATTTTTCAACACGCAGATATATACTTTAAAGATATAAAATGTTTAATGTAAAACATTAACAATTAAATATGTAGAAACCCTGACTTAATTTACTGAATTATTTAAATTATAGCTGGAAGTAATTTTTATTATCTACTATCGCGCACACACACACAGCTGTTACTCATGTTCAAACTGAAGGAGGATTGACCAAATATTTTCTTATTTATGTTGGATTACATCAGGAATCGGCTTTAAGCCCATACACATTGAGCTGTTACTTGTGTTCAAACTGAAGGAGGATTGACCAAATATTTTCCTATTTATGTTGGATTACATCAAGAATCAGCTTTAAGCCCATATCCTTTTGCTTTAGTTATGGATGACGACATTTACAAGAAGATGTACCTTGGTGGATGATTTTTGCTGATGATATCCTTCTCATGGATAAGACAAGATAAAAAACCCAGGAAAAATTTGAATTATGGAGGTCTACATTAGAGTCTAAAGGCCTTCATTTGAGTAGAACTAAAATTGATTACATGGAATGTAATTTTAGTAGTAGTAGCTTTAGTGACAAAAGTGTAACTTTGGGTGATCAAATTATTAAAGGTGTGAACGATTTAGTTATACCGGGGCTATTCTTCAAAGCGATGGTGATATAGATTAGATGTTAATAGTAGAATTCAAGTTGGTTGGTTGAAATAGAGAAATGCTTTGGGCCTTTTGTGTGATAAAAAAGTACCGCTTAGACTGAAAGGAAAATTTTATAAGACGATGGTGAGACCTGCAATGCTCTATGGCGTTGAATGGTGGCCTTTAAAAGAGAAGCATAATACTAAGTTTAAGTGTTGCCGAGATGATAATGATTAGGTGGATGAGTGGCTTTACATATAAAGACAAAATGCGAAATGAATATATCAGTAATAGGGTTGGTGTAGCTCTGTCGACGAACAAAATTAGAGAAAGTCGTCTTAGATGGTTTGGTCACATTAAGAGTCGGCCATCTGAAGATCCGATTAGGAGAGTAGATGTTTTATATTCGACTTTTGTTAAGAAAGTTAGAGGTAGACCTAGGAAGACTTGGGCTTATTGTATAAAAAATGATCTTAATTATTAGAAATAAATGAAAATATGACACTAATAGGACGCAATGAAGAAAAAGGATTTATGTAACGGACCCCACGTAGTAGGACTAAGGCTTTGTTGTTGTTGTTGTTGTTGTATAGATATATATATTCCCTACCAAGCCTCTCCTGCTGATCATTTCAGGAGCTTAATATAGTATTTTCCCCTCTGATTCTTGGATGTTGAACTCGTTAGAGACTTGTAACAATTTTTTCTTAAAGCTAAGTTGTTTTGGAAGCTTTCTAATGCTAATTCTCACTGCTGGTAGGTGCTGTAACTATCATGGTTCCATGAGGCAAAATAATTTCAAAGCTTCTGCCCGTCTGATATCTATGCATACCATTGCCATTACAACAAAATGTTACATCTCATATTTGAAAAAGAGTACATTCTGATAATGTGCGATATGCTGAATCAAATTTAAATTTATTTTGTATTCTCATAAGAAAGAATAATATACATACAATGAATGTAAGCAGAAAAATATAAATTTGGAATTAACTAAAAAGAAATTATAATGACAATAAATAAGCATCTACCAGAATTCAAAACAAATATAATAACTATCACATAAATTGAAATACCATCAGAAAGTATTGATTAGTATAGTCTTTTAAAGTCGGCCTTAGGGATTATTGTCTGGTACACAAGTGTTGTACTGATGAATCCCACCAATAATCAGCTCTTTTTGTAGCTAGAATGTGGCTGTGACATCATGAACTCTCACTGCATTGTCTGCTTTAGCCATATGGTTTTATAGCTTTACCTTGATGGTGTAGCTTCCCAAGAGGTCTCATGCGAGCACGCTTAACTTTAGAGTTTCTATCTATTTAATTCTATAACGCCTCAAGGTTTAAGGTTTGCTTGTGATAGTAGTTTTGTTTCTTGCTAGATATCTGAATTGCTTGCGTGATTTGAGTTGTAAGATATGCTTATAATGCTTGGTTGACATTTTATGTCACCATCTTCATGAAACTTGCTAAATCGGGGGTTGGTGCTCTAGCAGCCTCAACAAGCTGTGCATGATCAAAACGACGGTGGATGGGGGAGCGAAGTCCCCTGGGGATAGATAAAACCTCTAGAGCAGCTTTCAGACCATTGGGTATGAGAGTGGTGGCAACACCTTTTTTTATATGCTATTCTTTGTAATGAAAATTACATACAATCAAAACACTTGAAATAACTAAATAATTATATAAAAACTATAATAATAATTATAATAATTAATGTTAGGAATAAACTAAAACAATATATCTCACTACCCAATTTTAAAGACAGATGAAATATCGAATACAAATCATAGCCTTTAATACCACTCTGTCATATTTCGAGTCCAAAAAATGGTGCACCACGACAATACAAGATGTAATGAAAGAGTATATGAATATATATAATTTTTATTCCCACAAGAAAAATATATATATCAAAAGCAAAAGTAAGTAAGAAAAACTAAATTTTATTTCAATAGAGTCAACAAAGAATACAACCAGATGAAGAACAGGGAACTAACTAGAAAAATTGGGATAACAATATATAAGCAACTACACACACTAAAAGAAAACATAATACCTAATACATAAATTGAAATACCAAAAATAATCTAAAACAAAGTCCTTTCCTATGGCCATGGTTCCCCTAAAATACCATTAGAACTTGCTATAAAAAAGAAATCAATAAGCAAGTTTGACCAATCAAATGAAATAGAAAAATACATTTTTTATAAAATATAATCGACAATCTACTAGAGTATGCAATATAAAGAACTAAAAATGTATGTTATATTGCATATACATGCAGAGTAATCAATGCCATTTAATGATTACAATTACAGTAACATTGCAACATTAAACGAGTATCAACTATCCAAATATTTTAGGTTACTATTATGCTAACAATAATGAGTGAAATGTTGCAATCATGCTCTTCTATACAATTGGGCTGACCATCAAGATTGGCAGGATAAGGTGAATCTTCTTAGGTATGAGTTTGTTTTGTATACTTATGTAAACATGTTAATATATTCCCTCTTTTATGTGAGAAATCAAGTTTAGTTGATGTTTGAATTTATACTTGTGTAAACATGTCACTAATTTCTTGAGTATATGCGTTGACATCTGAAATTGAATTTAATAGGGGCATTTACATACATAGAAGACAACTCTTATGTATTTACATATCTTTAATAGGTGGTATACACCTTTCCATGCATGGCTACATACCAGAATTGTGCGCTACGCATTTGAAAATTTTTTTCTTTTCTACAAGGTTCAAACCATATTTATAGCAAAATTTTTCTCTTTTAGTTTAAAATATGACCATTAAATACATACTCGTAACATGTAAGGTGACACGAGTTAGATTCCTTGGATCCTTAGCACAGTCATACTTGTGTCGATTTTGATACAATAACTCGCATTGCTCGACGGGATCTATCCGGCAAACATTGCTCGACGGGATCTATCCGGCAAACAATGCTCGTTAAAGCATCGTGACCAACACCGAGTCACTCATCTATCGACCATGGTTTTATTCTCATTGTTTTCTTCTTGCTGTTGATGCATGTACAACATGCAAGAATTGTTTTTCTCAGAGCTTGTAGTGATGGCTAGATTTCGCCTCCATGCTTGTTGCTTGCTGTGGTAAGGATAGGAACTTGATCCGCCATGCCTTCATATATTTACCTTGGTTTTATTTTACTTATTTTATATTTGTGCTTAACATCAAGTACCAGCTTGAATATAAATTTATAACTGACTAATGAGATATGTCTGGCTATACTTAAAATTGAATTGAAGCCTGCTTAGATCTATTGAGCTAGCTTAAAATTAGAACAAACTATATAATTATATACATACATTCATGTCTGCATTTGTATTTGTAAAGTTACCCACAATTTTACAGTTTCTTCATGTGAAATGCATGCATATAAAGCGATTTATAATGCCTATACTAAAATAAAATAAAAACATAATGTTAAGAAATGATATAAAGTAAATCTCGATCATTTTGTAAGACGAAGAAAGCATTAGTCTTTATAATGTTCTAGGCTCAATATAAAGTAATCTGTTTTAAATTTAAGTATTAGAATTATACAAATTGGTTTTATAGAGCAACCACAGAGAAAAGTTTATCAGACACTTCTATTTGAAACTGAACAAAGAAAATATCTCTAAATTTCAAAAGCATCAATTCAAAATTGCAGTATCAAGTTAATTTAAATATAAGTAAAAAAAATGGGCATGGAACTTCAGCATCATTGTCATAAAATAATAAATCACTACCTAAGTATAATTTACTATTAACAGCATTGAAATCAAACACTAATATAAACTGATGATATATAATACATTTTCAATTCCCTGCAATGCCTTAAAATGGAGCAAAATGTACAGATTATTCAGGAGAAATATATACAGATTTACAGACTTAAACTCATCCTAAGGAAATTTAATGAATTAGTGCACTATTCAAAACTTGCACTAGCTTACACATTATGAATTACTTCGAGAAATGATATCCATCATAAGCTCGGTGTATCCTACTATGGGTTGTCTTACACTTGATGATGAACAAAATTCTTGATATTATATAGTAATTTTCATCGGATAACTAAAGTATTTAACTTCATTATGAGAAAAATAAGAAAATAGGGATGTGACATGAAACCACCGAGAAACACTCGACCATTATAGAGAGAAGTGTAGCTATTGGGGTGCCAATGTGTTATGCTGTTGTTAATGGCTTTTCTTTATTTCATGTGGCATGAGAATAATGAGTGAGTGAAAATGAACATAGAGCATATAGATGGTGATCTTAAAACATAATAAACTATTTACTATTAACCCCCTTCTTTCTCTCCCAATATTCTTTCAATCTGACATTAGAAACACCCTTCGGTCACGTCTTAGTTGAGCCCTTCAATTTCATATTACAATCTATATCATCAATTTTGTTTTTCTTAGGCATGTGTTTTAGAGGAGGTGAGTTCCCACATAGAATTAACTCAACTTCGTCAAAAAACTTCTTCAATGTGTCGAACATGTACTATTTTGCTTCTTTATTCCCTTGTGTCCTCATGTTTATTTGATAAGAAAATTTACTGATGTGGCTTGAAATATGATACAACTAGATGAATCATGCTTAATCTGCAACTCTTTCAAACCCTTGCAACCATTTTCAATGTATATATTTATCTTTACACTTGAAAACCATTGCAGTAGGAGATACTTCTCCGACATCTTCACTATATTGTCTAGGCTAAAAACTTTAATGCAATGGACATAAAGTACCAACTACAATTTACACCAAACGTAATTTCATTAAATTTAACAATCCAACTCTTGGATGTTTCTTTATTCTCTAATTTTTTTTTATGTAACATTATGTAAGATTATTATCGCATACTTCCACAGCTGGCCCGCCAACCCCATGTAAAAATTCTTCTTCAAGAAATGAGTATAGCTTTTTTGAATAAAGTACAACAACCTGATTTTGTATAGGGCTGCTTTAAGTAATAGGAACAGCTAGAGACTAACTACACTTAAAATCCACATCATGTCCACTTCGTCGTCATATACACATGAT
Organism: Phalaenopsis aphrodite; assembly: GCA_003013225.1. Classification (NCBI taxonomy): domain Eukaryota; kingdom Viridiplantae; phylum Streptophyta; class Magnoliopsida; order Asparagales; family Orchidaceae; genus Phalaenopsis; species Phalaenopsis aphrodite. Next base: position 4,978,876 of record NEWO01000001.1, read on the forward strand.
CTTCTTCAATCCCAAAAAAATGATTGGTGATGGAGCTTATAGGCTTGGAGATGTTTTGAGATACATTATTTATCAACTCACTGCATTGTGTGGATAAGATGTCTCTGCAACATAAATTTTTATTGAATGTTAGTGACCACTTATTTTTTATTTTATATATCTCAGCTAATCAAGCATGATCTTGTAAGTTTCCTTTTTTTCTATCATATCGACCCATATCAGCTCAAATCTCTTAATTGAATTGCATTTATTCATGCATGTGTAAAATAAACTCCAAATTTTGTTATTGTTATTGAAGCAATATTTTTCTGAAAGAACTTTCTTAAATATGTGTCATTGGCATAACTTATGATGAGTATGGGACAATGCACCTTCAGTAGCTCTTACCATTATTTGATCATGAACAGTAAAAAATATTAAGGGGTTCTTGTCATTCATTATGCACAAAAAAATTTTAAATAACCAAATGAATGAGTCAGTTGTCTCTTATGATAGAAAAACTACTCCAAATATTATATTTTGTAAATAATGGTTAACTCTAATGAAAGGCGAAAAAACTAAATTATACTTATTAAAATGATAACTTGTGTATAAAATTATGACATTTTCAAAATAGTTGTAATCAACACTTATCATGACATCACTCAAAAAAAAAAAAATTCAGCCTACCCAACTCATCAATTTGGACATCTCATGCAAACATACTATTTGCAGCTTATCTTTCCGTGAATAGCTAAATTAAAGCATTATTGTCGCCATTTTTAATTATTGATCTTCTTTCCTTCTGAATATAATTGAATGCATCTCTTTTTAAAAATTCCACATTCTCTACTATGTATACTTGCTCAGTAAGATAGTTGAATACATCAATATTTCTAAAACATGTTTTTGTCATCGACTTGAGCACAACTCCTTTCTCCTCATTCATACCCCATATGGATCTCAAGAGATGTTGATTACTTGGCTTTACTAATGGATGATCATGGGTTTCTATAATTTTTTTAAAATTTCAATTATCATGCGCATTAACTTCATATATAATCATCACTGACAATTAATTTAAGTGTCTGATTAAATCTTCACTTTGTTTTTATGATAAAGTCCTTTTTTGAAACCAGCTTTGAAACATAAATAGTTCTTTAATTTCATATTCTTTGAGTTGGCCAATAACTTACATGATTCTTTTGAACACTAAATCTAATGTGTTGTGTATAAATACAATACAAATTATAGTCCTCTTTTCATTGTGAATAATGATATCAAACAATTTGTCTACATCTGATTCATAAGACAATATAATTGGATCATTACACAAATGACCTTGCTCGTAGATCGACATATTTGCAGATTCATTATAAAATGTAAATAAAGAGATTTTATCATAAATCTAAATATTAAAAAGAAAATTTCAACAACACAAAAGTCATAAAATTTCATTTTCTTTTGAGAATGTCTTTACACTCATAGTCTATAATATTCTCCTTGAAATAAAAAAAAATTATTATAGAAAAGCTAAATAAAACAACATATGTTCATCATTTAGGCCACTTCAAATGATTATATCTTATTTTTCTTTCACAGATAAAACTTTACACTCAGGGTGTATCCGTAAAATTTATCTTAAAATCAAAGAATTACCATACAAATATTATTTAAAACATTATAAAAGTTCATTTTAGCGACAAAAAAGAAGTAAATATGTATTTTTTTCCACAAATAAGTCTTTACACTGAGAGTGTAAAGAAAAAATATTCAATTTAAATGAAAAAATCACTATACAAAAACTATCCAAAAAAAACATAAAATCATCATTTCACCCATAAAGAATGATTATACTTTTTTTTTCACGAATAAGTATTTACACTTAGAGTGTGAAGAGAAAATTTGTATTAAAATGAAATATTTTCTATACAATCTAAAACAACATAAAATCATAATCTCATCCAAAGAGAATGATTATATCATATTTTTTTTCACAAATAAGTCTTTACTCTCAACGTGTAAAGAAAAAATTGACATTAAAAGAAAAAAATTTCTATATAAAAATTATCTAAACCAACATAAAATTATTATCTTATTTTCTTTCAAAATTAGTCTTTACACTTAGAGTGTAAAGAGAAAATTCAATTTAAAATGAAAAATTTACTATATAAAACTATATAAAACAAATTAAAATCATAATCTCGCCAACAAAAAATGATTATATCATATTGTCTTTCACAAATAAGTCTTTAGAACTCACTACTATAGCCTACATGATCAACTACGATCTACGTGTATAACCACATAGCTCTCAACTCCAGCCTCTGTGACCCACATATGTTATTACAACTTATGCAACTCTCAACTTTGATCTTCGTGACTCACAAACATTATCAGAGCTATGCAACTCCTAACTCTAGCCTCTGTGGCCCATGAACATATCACATATCGTGCAAATCCTAACACTGACCTCTGCGACCTATGGACGTTCTCACAACTCACTGTTATGACCTCCAAGACCAATCATGACTTACATTGTCCCCAGTTCATGCAACTTCCAACTCCAGACTCCGCAGTCCCCATATAATATCATAGCTATAGTAGCTCCAAACATTGACCTCTACGACCAATGAACATTATCATAGATCATGCAGCTTTTAACTCTAGTTTATGCAACCACATACATTATCACAGCTTGGGCAACTCCCAACTTTAGCCTTTGTGACTTACGAATGTTCTCAAAACTCATAACTATGACTTACATGACCAACTATGATCTACGTGATCCACAACTCATGCAACTCCCAACTTCAAGATCTATAACTTGCGAATATTAACTCAGCTCTCACAACTCCCGAGCTCTTGAAACAATCTTATACGACCCACATGACCAACTTTAACTGGAACTTTCAATTACAACTTCAACAATAAATTTACGCTACAATCGCCACAAGCAACATTCATGATAGACTACTGGTTCCATACCAATCGACTACGACCTTTGAAATCTGTTACAACTATTATTGCTAAAATATCATTATACATCAAATTTGTAATTCTTTCTTTCCTTATTCAAGAGAAGAGTGAGCTCATTTTTTCAACATTATATAGTAGATTATTTTAACTGAGTTAGACCAAATATTTTTTTCTCCTTTCTAGAAATGTTTACATATAAAAATTATGGTGTCTTGTTCTTTCTGTTTGGGGCAGCTGTAGCTTATTGAATAATCTCTAATAAACTGATTAAAAATAATCTGCCAATAAGCTATGCGGTGGCTATTAAAATTTTTAGTTTTTTGAAAAAATCATACTGCTGCCACAAAACTGCTACCATATCAAATAGGTGAGTGAGGTGTGAAAAGGGCAAAATACAACGGGAGTTTTCAAAAATCAAAGCTGACCGACCCTTAGTGTCTGCGTAATCACTCAGCGCCGTGAATCTTCTGTCGCTTCACTCGGCTAGATTTTGCAGCCCTAAATTTTTGCTTGCTTACACCGCTTGCTGAGGAACAAAAACAAGAGGGTAGGAATCAAGAAAATGGAGCGACAATGGACGGAGAAGGATTTCCTGAGTTGCAGTGGCAGCACTAAACTTGCCAGAGAGATGGCCGCGGCCGCCCCCTTCGCCGATCTCGATCACGCTATCCAATTTGCTAGAGATATTTGGTTCAATAAGGTCTTATCTTCTTCTCTCCTCCGTAAACCCATTCTGCTTCCTGTAAACAATTTACTCATCTCACTTTTTCCCTTTCCAGGTCGATGTGAAGGGCTGGCTCGAGTCCTTCGCCGCCCATCCTGAAATCGGAGCAACTTCGAAGCCCATATCACAGTTGCGATTCCTTTTTCTGCATCCAATTGTGTGCTGGTTGTTCATTGTTTATTAAAAGATTATCTGATTGATTTGGTGAATTTGTTGCTGATGGTTTAGATGGAGTAAGGAGGAGCAGTCCGCTGCGATAGCGACTGCAGATGGTTCCACCATGCAGGTAATATTTTTTTTCTTTTTGCTTGGTTTTATGCTTTTATTTGTTCCGGAATTATATTGTGATTTAGTGGGTATTGATACGGTAATTCCATTTGGTTTTGTAGGAATTGTTTGAGTGGAATGCTCGGTATAAGGAGAAATTTGGATTTGTGTTTCTCATATGCGCTTCTGGAAGGAGCTCTCCGGAAATTCTAGCCGAGTTAAAGGTGGGATAATGTGCATACTTTTTTAACCGGTTTTTATTTTGTCTCCAATGCCGGGACTGGGTACCTATCACTAAATTATCTAAATTTGATGATTAAGTAAAGCTAACAAAAATTATTCTCTGGAAATCCTCCAAAATAGGATTTTTAATTGTGTTAATGATTCTTGACTGGTCTCCTAGAAACAAGCAATATGGTAATCATGCTAATTGTCATGTAATTATAAAAATAGGATTTTTACTATATATAATTTTCCAGCACACACTGAGATAGTAATGTATGAGGCAATCATATTTTCTATGTGGAAAAACCCCAGAAATGAAAAACATCACAGGGCCTAGCACAGTCAAAATAATCCAATAGGAAATTGAAAGTACAGAAGTTCACTCTTCTCATAAGTTAGAGAGGATGAGATTACAAAAAACCAACAATTACTGATTTATGATAGTTATTTTGTTACAATAGTCATTATTGGGCTACAACAGTCATAATTGGGTTACAAGAAATGTAATTAGTGGTTACAATAATAGTAGTTGGCTACAAAAATCATAGGTGATGATTAAAACAGCCGTAGTTGGCTGCAACAATTGCCTTAGTTCATTTGTAGTCTTTAATGCAGTGCAAACCTAGGGATAGAGAACTTTGGCACACATTAGCTCTGTTTAAATTTAAGGTATTGGAAGAGAGAGGAAAAGTAAGTGAAGCTAAAATGCTAAAGGAATTAAATTGAAATATTGGAGAGAAAATTTGTTTCTGTATTGATCGGTGAGAAATTAAGCTTTATTTTCTTCCAAGAGAAGGTGTGTCAATCACAACAATGACTACATAAAATTTTCTTATTATTTGTCATTAGAGTTGGGTAGTGAGTTTTCAATGGAGCAAATTCATTTGTTCATAATACTTAGGATTGTAAATGAACCAATGCACTTGAAGAAAAAATTGAGCTCAGCTTGATTAGTACTTGATCTTATTTGTTCAAAGCTTTTAATATATATATTTTTTAAAACCTAAAGATTAAATAAACCGAATTTGAACATAGTTTAATTCATTTATTATTGTTCTCGAACAAACTCTTTTGTTGTTCAATAATTAACTTATTAATTACTCTATATTTATATGATATCTAGTTTTAAATAAAATTTGAGTAATTAGAGCTTATTTAATTATATATTTAATAGTAATATATTGTAATTTAATATCAAAATGTATATAAATTTAATGCAATTTTTTCTTTTTTTTTTAAATTTCAATGGACTATTTGTTAGTACTTATTAATATTATTTAAGTTTATTTATAACTTATATATATATTATTTTATTTACTTAATATAAACTTTTTAAATGCTAATTTAAAATTTATTGATTTAATTTGTAAAATCATTTATTAGTGAATTTATGTTAAAAACCAAGCACTCATTCAAATATTAGCTTGTTTACTAGCTTTAGGTGAAACACTAAATACAAATCAAATTTTTTTATTTTATATGAAAATTTAAGCACTCATTTGAATTTTTAATTTGTTTAATTAATATAAACAAGCCAAGTACGAATCAAATTTGATCATTAAAAAATTTAAGTAAGCCAGGCATGAACATATATGTGCTCAAGTTCGATTTATATATGAGCAACTTATGGCTCGACCAAGCCAAGTCCAATCCATGTCTTATTCAACTTAACTCGACTCGGTTACACCCCTAATAATACTCAACTAAATCCAATTTCCCACATGTTACATTTAAGCCAAATAATTCATATGAAATTGTGAAGTAAAGTACATTTGCATTCTCACAAATTCTTTCAAAACCAAGTTCCTTAAAAAAAATAAATAAAGAGGGGCAGGCGATTAGTGGGGTTCTTCCAATTTTTATGAATTTTCATTCATTTTATGAACTACTACTACCTTGTGGCAGAGACGGTTTATCAACAGACCCATTGTTGAGCTTGAGATAGCGGCAGAGGAAGAAATGAAAATAATCGAGTTGCGCCTTAAAAAGCTATTTGATTCTAAGTTGAGAACAAGTTCTTCGCAAACTGCACAAGTATCTGCTAGTAAACATGAAGGTATTACATGGATCCTTTATGTACTTTGTTCTGTTTATATCTTTATAATGGTTATATTCATTACAATTTTTATTTGTACCTGTATCTTCTGATAACAAGGTATTCCAAAAGAATATTTTGTCTTTTTTCTTGCATTTTATAAATTAAAGATTCTGTTGTACTTCACTCATTTCAGATTGAATAATTGAATTTCTCTAGTTAGTTACTAGTGTTTCCTAAGTTTTTTGATCAATTGTTCATGGACAGCTTGTGTTTGGTTTGACCTTTCTTTTTGATAAAGTGGTCTAGCGGCCAGCCTTATGTATATTCCAAGACTTCTTTGAACTTTGAACGGTTTAATAGATCTTTTTTTGATTGTCATACATTTTGAATAGTTCTTTCCATATAATTATTTTTGTTGTGCACTAGAAAATTCTCAACAGTATAGAATTCTTAAGCCTCAACTCATTATAACTTTTCGGCATACGCTGAGATAGTAATGTATGACGCAATTATATTTTTTATGTGAAAAAACCCCGGAAATGGAAAACATCACCGGGCCTAGCTCAGTCAAAATAATCCAATAGGAAATTGAAAGTACAGATGTTCACTCTTCCATAAGTTGGGGAGGGTGAGATTACAAAAAACTGACAATTGCTGATGTATAGTAGTTGTTTTGGTACAATAGTCATAATTTGGCTACAACAGTCATAATTGGGTTACAAGAAATCTAATTAGTGGTTACAATAATAGTAGTTGGCTACAAAAATTAAAGTTGATGACTACAATAGCCGTAGTTAGCTGTAATAATTGCCGGTGATGATCGATAATGATTGATGGTCGTTCACCTGCACTTCTCTTTAAGAATAATGCTTTAGTTGCCAACTCACTCATTTCTTTTCCTTTCCCTTAATCGATAAATAAAGGCATATTTATAGTTTCTTAGAGAGGCATTTTGACAAATTTAGCTAAAATATCAAAGCACTCCATTAGACCATCCACATTGATTCCCTTGATCATAAATCATTTTTGCAATATTTAAGTGTCTTAATGAACTCAAAATTATAAATGAACGTGTGCTCATTGGATTCCTCTCATCGAACTACTCGATTTGACCATAAGCATGCCAATTTTTGAAATCATTTGACATTACAATAAATGCAACAAAGTTTTTGAATATACTTCGAGTATTTTATCTAGGCTTATTTGGGTTCGGATTGGTTTACTTTCATTATCATTGGGCTCGTATTGCTGAGACACTCAATTTAACTATAAATTTATTGAACTCAGGGCTTTGATAATCTTGAATTTGAATTTAGAATATTTCTTGCTTAAAATGCATTGAGATTCATGCCGGATGATAAAAATTTCTTGATAACATATCAATTTTGAATGCAGAGCTATTACTTTTGGAGCTTTTAAAATTTAATGAACTCTTAAAGAAATATGACTGATTAGTTGAATGTTCTTTTACCAAATGAAGTATGTCCATATTGCCAAAAAGATAAGGCTCTCAAGTCTTTTATCAAACTTTACGCGGGCAACTTGTGTTTGATTTCACCTTTTTTTTCTTTTTAATTAAAAAAAAAGGTAATAGTATAGTAACTGGCCTTATGATTGAATCATTATTTGTATTTTGAAGCTAGTATAAGAAGATTGTTGTCCATCTGACTTCTGAATAAATATTTCCATTTTACTATTTCAAGTTCATGGTTTTGGTGCGTCTCAGTTCAGTATCGGTCAGTTAGCAGTATGTGTGATTTAGTCAGGTATCTATGCAAAATGATAACCATCCATGCTGACTTACTAACCAAAATGTATTATTTTTTGTCTCTTTTCAGTTTTGATAGGAGATAGGATGACACCATTCTATGGCTCCTAGAAGGTGCTTAAGAGATGGATCTAGAGGGGAGGTAGTTTTGTAATAGCAAGGGAATGAGAACATATGAGGTAGATAGTGTTTGGAAGGGGATATGAGGCATTTAGTGGCTGTTCGGGCTTGAAATAGCATAGAGAACCACGACACTCTGGCTTCAATGAGGCACGGTTGCCAAGTTCAATCTCCTCTCTAAAGCCATACTTACATATGGTATTTGCATATTCTCATTCCCTTGGCATTTCATAACCATCACCCTGCTAGATCCATCTCTTAAACACCTTCTAGGAACCCTTGAATAGTGTCATAGGATATATCATTTTTTCGTTGAGTTTTGAAAATTCGGCTATTTACACATTGTTTTCCTTTCCCACTTTTGGACCCAAAATATGCCCGTGATGTGTTATATCAACAAGCGACAAATTATACCTTTCTTTAATGACCTACATCGGTCAATTATCATGTGATGGAGCAATTATTTGTACATAGGTGACCTCCATTGATATCGAATTGGTATCTCATGACTGACAATTCTTTCAAGACTTTCTGAGCATGAGGTTCTGATCCACGCTCCATTGAATTTATGAACCGACCCTCGGCTTCTATTCACACCATTTCTTTCTTAGAATTTGACAAATTCAATCAACTTAACGTCGTTTTCATCTTTACTTTTACAGAAAATAGAAACAAAATAAATTTATTTTTATGAACTATTGTTTTATCACAAATTAAATGTTCTTTTTTTGGGGGGATGTCATTACATACACAACACTAAAAATATCTTTATTTACAAAACTAGCACCCACTTCATTTCTTTGAACTACCGAACTAATATATTTACACGTTCTACAATCAAACCATTGATAATTTAATAAAAAGGAAAAATATTGGTTGGCTTTTTATCGTGTTTTTTTATTTTGAGTGAGAATTTGAAAAATAGATGAATGATTACACTATACTTGTAAATAGTAATATTTCAAGTGCTATGATGTAATTTCTCCCTTTTCTTCATATTTTATTTTTTCTGACTGAGTTCAATTGGTAGTTCGAGTAGGCATAATTGGAGGGCATCTTACGGCTGTTGCTAAAGTCCTTTCAGAAAAACCAAATGAAACTGCAGGTCAAACTCACCGCACTCGACCTCCGATCACCACACACGTCTTGGATGTTGCCCGTGGCTCGCCGGCATCGGGCCTCGAGGTGCGGCTTGAGATGTGGAAGGGAGCTCAGAATTCTCCTTCATTTGGTGAAGCAGATTCAAGAAGCTGGATGTTATATGGCTCATCAATCACAAACTCTGATGGTCGCAGCGGTCATCTGATGCCTATAACTGATGATATTGAAGCTGGATTTTATAGAATAAGCTTCAATACTGGTAATTATAACCCATCTGGCTTCTTCCCTTATGTCAGCATTGTGTTTGAGATCAGGGAGTCTCAGAAATCTGAGCATTTTCATGTTCCATTGTTGCTTTCGCCGTTCTCTTTTTCTACTTATCGTGGCAGTTAGAATGGGGGAGGAACATGCTATATGAAGGAAGTGATTATAAAAATAATTTGCAAAATCTTAGTTCTGTAATAAATGTAATAACAGTTTGGATTATTATTATTATTATTATTTTATTTTGAGATACATGATTGTAATCGTAATAATTATGCTCTGGAAATTAGACGAACATTAGCACTTGAGAGTCCATCTTGTTGGGATATCTTTATTTTTAATTAGGGATAACTACATTCATGGCACCCAACATATCCCTATTTACAAAATCTAGCACGCAGCTGTTATTTTTGAACCGCTGAATCGATGCTTTTATGTGTGTCACGATCAAACTATTGAGAATTTGATAAAAATAAAAATTATGGTTTGGTGTTTTATCATGAATTTGATATTTGAGTGAGAATTGAGAAATAGATGAAAGAGGGTGCTAGATTTGTAAATAACAATATTTCAGGTGCTATTTATGTATTTGAAATTATTTTTAGCAGGTATAAATTTATTTCCCCTGAAGTTTGTACGTTCAATGAAAATAAATGGGAATCAATACTGACAGATGAGCATGTATGAGCTTTCTTTGTTGAATAGAAAGTATATCTGAGTAAAATTGTTTGATTTGGAGAATCTTTCCTTCTATTTGTTGAGGTTTTTCTATGATACAAGGCTTTAGCGGTTGGTTTTTTTACCTAACTGGAACGTTTGTGATCAAAATATGAAGTTGATATATGAGAGATTAATAACAATTTTGGTCACAACTTTTAGTAGTTTTATCAATTGAATCAGTACTAATTCAGTTTGCCGTCTAAGAATTTTTTTTACAGTTTATTTTTGTGAAATTCAATCCACAACCTCAATTAAATTGGTCCACATGAGACAACCATAGCTCTGCTAGGGTTCCTTTCTTCTCTTGCGGCGGCCGCTTTCTGTTCCTTTTTCTCCTCTGGCGGTTGCCGGCGGCCCCAGTACTCCTCCCATGAAATCCCCTCCCTCCTAAGGGACTGGATGGCCCTCTTAAACAAAACGCACTCCCCTCTCCACAAATTTCTTTTGGGGGGGTTTCTTCCCTTCCTGAATCTTCTCTTTTAGGAGCTCCTCTCTCTTCCGTCTTCTCAGGACTTAGATTCTGTTTCTTTTGCAACTTCTTTTCCTCTCCTCCCACCTCTGTTTCGCACCCTTCGGTTCTAGTGAATTTTAATTGAAAAAACCTTCTTACCTCTCAAATCCCCAAACCTGCTCCACTTAACCTTAATTATGTTCATAGTGAAGAAGAATCTGTTGCTTTCTCTGAAGCAGAAATTTTAGAAGGTGCTAAAGATTGGGATCTCTTGCTTGTGGGCTTCCTTATTGACAGAAAACCTTTCTACAGGGTGCTTTTGGAAGCTTTAAAAAAAACCCAGACCTTAAAAGGTAACCATTAACTTCTCTCTGAATAAATGGTTTTTTCTATTGAAATTTTCTTCTCCAGAGGACTTTGAATCGGTTTCATCAGGAGGCCTGTGGTTTTTCCTTGGAAAATCATTTATATTGCAAAAATGGATGCTAGAATTCAACCTCTCAAAAAGAAGTTTACCTAAATCTTGTATTACCTTTGTCAGCGTATGTATACAAGTGCAAAATAGTACTGTTTTTCCAGTGATATTAACCTGAAACTCAAAGGGAAAGATTTATCTTTAAAACTTCAAAATTAATGGAAACCTAGTCATTGCATAGGTTGTAATTTCTTCTTCTATAATGGCAATGCCTGCCCCATTAACTCTACTTTCCCTACCTCCATCCCGATCACCTCACGTGGGAGAGCAGCAGCAGGGCTCCAAGCGACTTCCAAGGGTCGAGCCAGCATCTGCCCCCCCCCGGCCTCTTCTCCCAACACATCTAGTAGCTTTTTGAACCCATCCCCTTCCTCCAAGAAGCTAACCCATTCCAACTTGTCCCAACATCCTTCGATCCTATTAACCCTATCACTCATTGTTCTTCTATCTCTTCCATTTCCTCCTCCATCCCAAACCTGAACTCTCCAAATGACTCTTCTGTTCCGCCTGCCCACATCCTTGAGTTAACAAATATTTTATTATTGACATTTTACATAAAAAAGGCTTCCTCACCTTTTTATTGAATGGGTGCATTAATGCATCACTGATGTAAACTTCTCAGTTTGGACGTGAGAGGCTATCTTCCTTCCTTTACTGGCTTAAGACAAGATTGCCCTCTCTCCCCCTATTTATTTTGTATTGTCATGGATTGATTTTGAAATTTAATTGATCATAGAATCAAATAACAATCTTTTCATTCCTTTGAACCTTAACATGAATCACCTCACCTTTTGAATATGGATGACCTGATTATCTTTGAAGAAGATTCTCCTCTCAATCTTTGGAATATTAAGGTCTTTTGGAAACCTTCTACAAAGCTTCTAACTATAAGATCAATCCATCTTTACATGCGTTCAAACCAAACCTTAAATTCTAGAGCTCTTTAGACATCTTCGATTTTGGTTCCTCTCAAACAAGTTTTACTTATCTCTGTCTCTCTGTCTCTGACCATAGACCCAAGCTGCTAACTTTTCAAAATTTTTTGGATGAGCGTAGGCTTGTCCTGGAGGGGTGCAAAGCAAAAGCCCCATCTCTTTCAGGTAGGCTGCAACCTATCAAATTCACTATTTGGAAAACTATTATGTGCCAGGAGAGAATTCTTTTTGTGCCAAAAAGTTATATCAAACTTATTCACAGTTGATGTTCAAAGTTCTGTCTATATGACATCATCAACAATAAAAAGCTTCACATGTTGTCATAGTACAAAATTTGCGAACCTAAGACTAAAGGGGGTTTGGGACTTCACCCCATTCAAAATCGCTCTTTTTCCTTCATGAGTAAAATAGTTCATTTTATTTGCAAATACAATTCCTAGCATGCTAGATAGTTCATTTTATTTGCAAAGAAATTGCTGGTCTCATCAAGTCTTTTATTTCATTTTCTATTGCTGACGGTTTCATATCTCCTTAATTTGGGATCCATGGCTCAAGGAAAAATCTCTTTGGAATGCTTTTGGTGCAAATAAATTGAATCCTATGTAGTACTCTCCTCATGGAGAAATTATTCGATACGGAGTACATATACAGCTCTACGTGCGGACTCCGATAATATGCCGCCACGTGGAGGTTATTGTGGGGTTATTGACGTGAAATCGTGGAGGTTATAATAGAGTTATTGGGGGATTATTGGGAGGTTATTGCAAGGGTTAATGCAGTGGTTATTTAAATGAAATCGCGGATGTTATGGGGGGTTATTGCGGCGTTGTTGGAGTTAATGCCCAATAACTCCTCAATAACCTCCCAAATAACATCCGCGGCTTCACTTTAATAACCTCCATTTCACTTTAATTTTTTTTAGGTGGGCCCGATATAGCACACATAGCGGTATATTATTGGAGTCCGCACGTAGAGCTACGTACTTACTCTGTATGAAATAATTTCTTCTCCTCATGACAGGCTCAATAAATTCATTTACTCTACATGTTGGATCTTTACTTCCGCAAGTTCTTTGCTTTCTCACAATAAGAAAATAATGCTTATTCCCACTAATGTAGCAATAGATAAGCTCATTTGGAAGGAGAGAAAATCCCCCTCATTAGATGTGATTTGCTATCATCTTTATGAAGCATTCTTCTCCCCTAATTGGGTGAACGTTAATTGGCATAAAAATTATGCTCTTCGAAATTCCACTTACTAATGTTAGGCTATTCAAGGTGCATTTATGATGTGTTGTATTTGTTAAATTTTTATAGTTTTAGGTGGGGAGGTAAAAACACGAAAAAAAGATGTGAGCTAAACACACCCATGCCCAAGGTCAGCGTGCACCCACACTACCCCTTGATGTGTGAGTGCTCAGTCACCCGTTTTGATGGTTTTAACAGTTTTTGAGTTAGTTCGGTGCGTAATTCTTATAAAAGCTTCAAAGATCATGCGAGATCAAGGAGAGAAGAACAGGTGACATGAGAAGACTATAGTGTAGTGAGCGAAATTGAGGAGAGTGAATACATTGAGGGAAATTCTGAGATTCTTGTGAGTTTATTTTATTTCTTCCGTTGATATTGTGAAGTGTGTATAATTGTTTAATTGAAAGCGGGAGGAATATTCTGGAACGAGGGATGATTAATTTGGTTCAATTTTTCTTAATTTTGTGTAAACTTTCTTTTCTATTTGCAATGCAAGATATCTTCTTTCCCTTAACAATGTGTAGTCACTAAATGCAATCTCCCTTGAATTAGGATCTAGGGAATTTATATTTGATCCCTGATTTTGTAAAAACTTTTTTACATTCAATTGCAAGTTGATGTGTTAACCTTCTTTGCTTCATTTACTTCTAAATTGGTCACTTAGAATGTTAAAATGGGTTGTGATTTAGTATTACGAGAGTAGGCTATTGGAACGATTAGGTTAACATACATTATTTTAGGAGACTAATAATATTGATGTTAGAATAGTGCAATTATATGGAGAAAAAAGGAAACATGGGGATTTTTGTATGATTAAGGGAACTTAATTTTAACATGAAATCCCAATACTTGCGAATTTGAAAGAGACCAAGGAGTAGGGTTGTTCCTAATTGTTAATTATCATAGGGTTAAATGGATTGATCTAAATTTTTTTGGTCCGGTTCAAGGGAGATTATTTCATTTGCTTGATAACCTCTCTCTCCATATTACCATGGGATTTTGAAAAATAGGAGTATTCACTTTAAAAATTCACCAAAACTTCAGACTTTCAAGATAAACTTACCGCTAGTAAATTAGAACTTAGCTTGTTATAAAAATTAAGTTTACTGTGGGATCGATACACGAACTCTAATCCGTATATTACTTGAGCAACATGTATACTAGTGTGATTGTCGCATACTTCACAACATATCAGGCATCGATTTAAAAGTATTGATGCTCTCTTGTTAAGGAACATTCACTGCACTTCTAAATACAGTCTTTGTTACTTTGTGAAAGAAAATAACAATCATTTATTATTCTCATGCAATTTTTCTAATGTTATCTTCAAGAGCTGGTTACCGTGGATGGCTGCCTTCCCGCTAAGTCATTCTCTTCTCCAGGTACTAGGTTATATTCAATATTTGCCTAATTGTCACAAAATACACAAACATTTCTATCTTCTATCCATTCACTGCATTGTTTATCATATTTGGAAGGAGAGAAGTTCAAGGAGATTTGGAAATAATTATGTTAATTGTTCGATATTTCTTTACAAAATTAAAATTGCTATGGGAGCAAAATTCACAATTTCAAAGAAAACCCACATTTGGGATGTCATTCATAAGGAACTCTTCTAGCTTATATTGCATTTATTAGTTCTTGCACTTATTTTTGAAAATGTTGCTTTTGCACTAGATGTTAGGCTTTTGTTCTTACAACATGCAATATTTCCTTGGCTGGTTTTGGTGCCATGAAGGTTTCATTTCTTCATAGACGCAACAAAAGTAAATGGAGACTCTTCTTATCTGTTTGCTGTTATATTAGTTTTGAATCATTATATTGTGCAAGGATGTTTTACTTCAGTTATTTTCTTCTGGAGAGTCATGATGATTTAAAAGCTTTCAGAATCTTTTGGTTCACCTGTTATGCCATATCATATTATTGCTCAGAATCTTCACATCGGATGTCACTAATTATTTTTGCATCGGAGCCCATTGATTGTTTTTGTTAGTTGGTTTTGCTTCACAGGTCTTTATATGGAGAAGTTA
The DNA here is from genome assembly GCA_003013225.1 of Phalaenopsis aphrodite. Classification (NCBI taxonomy): domain Eukaryota; kingdom Viridiplantae; phylum Streptophyta; class Magnoliopsida; order Asparagales; family Orchidaceae; genus Phalaenopsis; species Phalaenopsis aphrodite. The sequence goes on from NEWO01000001.1 coordinate 4,994,199, forward strand.
TTCCATACGGATAGCGCATGCATCTCTGCATGCGCTGTCCGATCTCGACCATCGATCACAATTTTTTGTTTTTTTGTTTTTTTTTTAAATGAGGCCCACCGAAATACAGTTTTGCTGCGATCAATGGTCGAGATCAGACAGCGCATGCATCTCTACATGCGTTGTCCGTATGAAATAACTTTTCCTTTATATGTGATATTGATTTTATTTTATTTTTGTTAATTGGTTTTTGCTTCTCAGCCATCATACATTGTACTACCTATCAATCACACAATATAAATGTTCTTTTTTAGAAGTGAATTTAGTTATAATAGTGCACACATTACATATGCTAAACCTTGAACTGAAACATTTCAAGTTGAAAGTTTGATCTTTGGACAAACAAATTAGAACTTTGCATCACAATCACATTCATGTATGTTTGAAAAGGGAAAAAAGTTTTTGAAGGTCAAATTTTAAATTGAAGCGGATATAAAGAGTAATTTAATAGATTATATGATGAATATGATTTATAAAAATGCATTAAAAAAATCTAATTATATTGTAGAAAAGTGTGAAACCTAAAATGAATCTGCACTTCTGCAAAAAAAAAAAAAGTAAAATAATTTTGCATTTTATATTTATATATAAAATATAAAAATATTAGAATATGTTCCACATTTTTTAATTGAAATAAAATAATTACTAAACATCTTCTGATATTTTAACTAATTGTACATAGCAAATTAATCAAATAACATTATTAATTCTCTATAATTATCATTAATTCGTGAATAGTTATCATTATGATTAAGCCCAATAAAATTTCATGATATTTAATAATTTTGAATGGTACAAAGATAACTAACTACTTAAATAATATAATGTTAATTGAGTTAAAATATAAGGCTTTGATATTTTTTAAATTTGTTCATTAATGACCATTTTAATAATAATTTAATAAATTAAATATTAAATAAAAATATTCATGAAATACTTTTTAAACTTAAAATCTCAAACATTTATATATAGTTTAATTTAATTATATTGATTTTTTAGTATGATCAATATTTCATGTTTTTGATATTTTAATATATTTCTTGTACAAGCATGCTCATGTTATAGGTCACTGCTAGTTTTGAAGAAGGTCATGCCATGTATCATAGCAACAACATATACTCAATGTTGATTACTAGGAGTAAAACAGAATTATCCAAAGATTATGTACATCTTGTTTATGCATTCAATCATGACATATAAAGGGCCAAAGAATCATTGGGTACCATTTTTCCCATGACGGCCCACATAACAAAAGTGTGGCCAACATTGATACCATCAATCAACCTTAAATCATGCCATTCATTTGCAAGTATTACACAGTATTTGTGTTCACAATTCTTCTGTAATTTTAAAAATTACTGTTTCTGTAATATTATCTAAAACAACTTCACGATTCCTTGATCATTTTCCTTGAACATTCTGAACTTCTATAGAAGAACATGCAGTATTCTTATGTTTCAGCATTACAAAACAACTAGACTTAGGAGCTGTTTAGTTTGCTGCAAAAATGAGTGCACTGCATATCTTTTTTACAAGTTCACAAAAATTGAGTGTTTGATATTGTAAAATTATAATATTTGAAATTCATTTTTAAATGTATTTGGAATTCAATGGATTGAGGCAAATTTCAAATACACCTTTTTTGTGAAAAGTGTTGCACAATGCCGCCTGCCAGCCGTAGCCATTGCCAGTTGGCTACGACTCTCCTGCTGGCTGCCGCGTTCTTCTGTTCATATTCCCCACCGTTTGCTGCCAGCCGCCGTCAGCCATCAGCCGCCGCTCAATTATTTGATCATGACCTGGTCCAGAGTACAATGTCAAACCTGCAAACAAGAAATGTCATCTCCTTTGATATAGGACATTTTGGCTTCTCATATGGTGGGAGCTAAATCCAAACATGAGAAAGTAAGAAGATACGTCGAAGAAAAAGTTGAGCCAGGTCAGTCGAATCAAAGTCCATTTCTGCTACAGAATCAGCTCTATAGTCCATAGGAACTTTTACAAGGGTCTAAATGTTGAGCCCCTTGGATTATAACAATTTCAGATCATCTCCATACATACATCATATTAAAGAAAAAAAAAATGTGCCTTGTTCATATACACATTTTTACATTTATGAAAATGTGTATATACATATACACATATGGCATAAGTATATATAAACTGCATGCTATGTTATGCTATTTATTATCCATAAATATTATATACTTTGATATATACTTTACACTTTAGATTAATTGACTTGAAAGATTTTCACGAAAAAGAAGTATCCATGTATCCTTTCCTCAAAATGCTCCCATTACGTATCGCTGAGAGATATAGAGTAAGATATACTTCTTTTGGCTCCAGACTCCGGTCATCACCATCATCATCAGCCTTATCCTAACTATTTGGCACTGAATTTATGAATTCTCTTTACTTAATTCCTTTATAGTGCTACATTAGGTTTTAGCTTTTAAACTCTATGTTGTACAAACTTTCTTCTGCAACCTTTAGTCATATTATCATTGATTTGGCACTTTCTCTCAATCCTTCAACAATAATTCTATCTATTTTCTCTTTGTTAAAAATATTTAAAAAAATGGGGATACGTACTTGACAATTCTTATATATTTACATATCAAATAATTTCTTCGAAACTCATTCAGCTTCCTCGCAAGTACCCGTGATCCTGTCGTTGCAGTCCCAGCTCAGTCGGATCTCAATTGTATTGCATTGGTACTGTATGTCGTGATTCATTGTTGGCATTCCAGGTTTTATTGGATGGCAAGGTTCAGTGCCCAAGGTAACGGTATACAATTCTGTTGCTGCTTCCTAATTAGCTCTAATTGCACCGGTATTGCAAGTTTTGGTGCCAAAGGCTACTGACTCCTATATCCATAGTCATTGATTTCGCAAGAAT
>NEWO01000001.1:4998543-5014302 GCA_003013225.1 Phalaenopsis aphrodite
GGAAACTTTCTTCCAATCCCTGAAACTGTAAGAATAGGATGCTTCGATAAAAATAGGATGTTTCACACGTTTTGAACAACTTATCCACACTCCCCGCAATACATTCCAAGGCCCGAACCCCCATCTGCACTGCAGAAAGTGTAGAAGATGAATCAAATTCAGAACAGGTACCACATTCATACAAACAACAGACACCCACACATACAGGTACCAACTTACAGCCAGGGACCAACTTACAGCTACCAGACAGAAACCCAACACATTCATACAGACAAGTACAAACTTATAACCAGCAGACATGAACCAAACTGCACTAGTTATTCTGACAATTTGTCCCCCAATAATGCATCAATGGAGTCCAAACATATTTTAAATACATAGGTACGTTTTCCTTAACACTAGGATATGTATTTAGGATCCGAAGAGTTTCCTGAATTGAGCAATCCACTGGTGGTGCAGACTTGGCTTTGCATGAGTCAAGCAGCGTCTATATGGAACCTCTGACAAATGCCGCTCTTACTTTCTTCTTTTCCACTCTCGAACGCTTTGTCCCGCCAGTGGATTGAACATCCGTGTGGATTTGGCTGGGACCTTCTACTGACTCACCTATATGCTCAGTTTTCATGTCTTGTGTTAAACCGGCAAAGCCCTGCTCAGTTGGGGTGAAAGCATGATCTCCAGTAGTGACAAAGCCAGTGAACATGCCATCCAACTTTTCCTCCAATACTTGGATCAATGTCGCTAATTTTGAATTTTTTGGCTGCTAGTACTGCCTGAAATAGAAATGAGTCATTAGTAAAAATCTTTTTAATGGGTAAATTGGTGGAAAAAGTAAATTTATGTATACATTTACCTCTAACGTCTCAGCCCACCATTCCTCTGGTGCATCAATTGTCCGCTTCAGTGAATCCCAACCCAATCTCGTTCATCGTCGTTTGGGTTCTTTCCAAATTTTCCAATCTTTTTTTAATTGATTTCACTTGTTTTTGAGTTTCATCCTATCGTAATCCATTCCAGTCAATTCCTTGAATTTAATCATAAGATTCTGTCAACCTTCTTTATTAAAATACGTGGTCAGCCTATTACCCACCTTGACCTCTCTCAGACAGAGATCACAAAATATAAGGATAGTCTCTTTATCTCACATGACAGATGATCCAAACTCTTTAGTTTTACTCATTTCGACTATGACATAAACGAGCTAGCATGAAATTAATAGTATTCAGAAGATATTCAAACAATCCTTAATACATCACCATTATTAGAGTACAATGAGGCTCAAGCAAGACAATAATTGGGTATGCAATAACTTCTTCTCTACCTTATACAACAGAGGAGTAAATTTTAGATTCTTCAACATTTACCTTAGGATTGTTTGGAGTACATAAAGCTAAAAAATAAAATAAAAAATTAAATAGATAAATATATGCTACATGCAAATGCCAATAGATTGATGTTGTGAGTCTCCAACATGCTTCACATTCTCCAGAAAATGTATATGGAAAAGAAACACATACTCCTCAAAGTACCATAAAACGAATGTTCAATCTAGCTAGATGCGAAACTGCAACTCAAGATACAATTTCCCCAAATACAACTTTCAAACTTCATTCCAAGAAAAATATAAATCCAATTACATAAACCTGAACAAATGTTGGCACAATTTTGTTCAAGAAATGATTGCTATGAATAATGTGTTCCTTAAAATCATTTGCATTCCATGAGACTCTTCAAGAATTTCTAAAATGAGACAATGAACAAACTTTCCATATTCCGGCTACAAAAACATCAGAGAACAACAGAGCAAGTGACCTTAATTTCCCAATTTCTAGCTGCGAAAACATCAACAAACAAAAAAGAGAACATCAGAAAACATCATGATACACCATAGCAGGTTCTTGAAGTGACCTTAATTTCCCAAATTTCAGATACAGTAAAACCCTAAACAAAAAACGGGGGACAGCTCCAGGCCAGGCATGAACACATCAGAGCAAAATCGCCAAAACCAATTTTTTTTAAATAATGAACCACTAATGATTAACTGCTAAGATAACTTGTAATGAGACCCTCCTCACTATTTTTTCCAGTTAGCACCACCTTAAACCGAAAAACAACAGTCAGATATGAACAACAAACGAATCATTCTCGATGCATCACATATTTCGTTAAAACACTGAATCTACATTTTTACCAGCTTTAATCATTCTCAACAAGTGGATCTAAATTTTTAGCCCTCTTATCAACACTTTCAGATTCACCGCAAAATTCAACAGATAGATCGTCGAAAACAAGAAGGCTTTCAGCCAAATGGGAGAGAGGAGGGAGGATCGGAGAGAGGAGAAGATATTCCATACCTGCAGAGCAATCGACGCCTTCAAAAGAGGAAAGGTAGGGCTACGGGATTGTTTCGCGAGGGCAATAGAGTAAACAATTATAGGACGAACACGGATCGCGGGGATAGTAAAAATTAGGAAACGCGGTTTGTAGAAACTCACCTCAAATGCGCGAAACAAACACTAAGGCGGCATTTTGAAAACGCAGCCACACTTATAAGCTGCCCCAAACGGGCCCTAAATTGCCCTCAGGCACCGACGTAACAATTTCTTCCTAGAGAACGAACACTAGAATAGCACGTCATTTGACAAGCAAAAACTCTCTATCTTGGCATCCTGGTGATTAACAAAATGTTGGCAAATACATCAGCTACTAATCTTAGAAAAACCTTCAAAGCTTGAGGAGCCAAGGATTAACAAATAAAAAAGAACTTGGCTAAAGATTCAGGTACTACAATTTTTCTTTTCAATGGCAATGAAAAAATCACATAAAATATTTAACAACGCCTCCAACGGTTTTAGTTTTTAAACTTCCATACATTGATGAATTATTTTAACATCAACTAAAAAAAAATATTTTCTAATTTTGTAATACCTAATCAAGCAAGTTGACAACTAATACTCGATCACAGATAATGCAGAAGATATTTCGCCTCTTGTTTGTATAACGCCTTCAACGCCTTTTTCTTTTAAAATCATTTTCAAAATGCAAACCCTTGATGTCAAATCGACAAGAGTTATAAAGTTGGCCAGGTCTGTGATGCAAAGAATATATGAAAGAAATCAAGTAAAACCATAGACTCAATCGTCTGTGGCAAGCAAACATAGTTGATAAGATCTAAAGCAACAAAATGAAACTATTCAAAAAGCCTATGATGGGCATTGCTTTTTCACATCATAATCAGAACCCAAGTTCTCATTTTCATATGCAAATGCTTCATACACCAATCAATCAAGGTGATGGCCGGTTAACAACAAAATCTCAAACGGATGAGATCCTATTTTAAAATGCCCCCAAATCCCATAGTAAATTACTCTGGGCTAAAATCTCAATAAAAATACCAAGAAAAAAAAATAAAAATATTCAAGTGAAAGCTACCTACCTACCTAGGCTTGAAGCTAAAATCCATTCATCCTCTGCACCTGTTTAGGAGGATGATATATTTAATATGATCTGACCTCCCAAAAAAATCAATACAACAACAACAACAACAACAACAACAAAGCCTTAATCCCAAAAAAAATCAATATCATAAAAAATTTATATCTACGATCATTCTCGTCAATCCAATGCCAATAAAAAACATGGCACATATCCTTTGACAACGTGATTTTTTTCACCAAATGACACCACTAAAAGGTAAAATTATACTCGAAGCTCTATAGCCAGATAAATAGTCATAAAAAATACGATTAAATTAGTAACAACCAAAGCCTACAATTTCCCCAAGAGCTAAATCCCTATGCAATGAATTATAGATTGCATTTAATAGAGTAGAAGGCCTATGTTACCCAAGACTCCATTTCAAAATATCTCTTACACAAACATTCACCCCACATCAGTAAGGCCCATTTGAACTACACAACATATGAATACTGGCAAAGCTCCTTTGATCAGGTTGGGTCAACTATCTGCACTATGTAAAACAAAGGCCCATAGCAACCCAAGATGACAGAATCACGGAATTTTGATCAAGTTCAACATCATTCTCCTACCATCCGCTTTAAGCTAATTATAATATATATTTTTTAATTCTTAAACTTAAAATTTTTACTTGATGCAAGTGATTCTGCTTCCGTCAAATCCCGTGAATCAAGAGATAGCGATCCCACAAAATTTTTGAACTGGAATTGATGATTGCAGTATTTGCAGGAGTAGATATTTGGATATTTGGCCCATATTTTTTTACTTCCTTCTTTATTGTTTTTCTATTGCTCTATTACAAATTTGGTTATTTTCTATTTGTGGACTATTATATATTTTTTATTTGACTGTTTGAGGCTTTAATTGTGGATTTTATAAATTTTGAGAGACTTTTCTCTAACTTTTGCTCTCCGAAATGTCATATCATCTTTCTATTGCAAGTAGTGTGTTTGTAGCTTGCTCAGGAATAGGTGGTAGATCCCCCTTACTATTCACACCTCGACGTTTTGCAACTCGCCTGCAGTTTTCAGGCAGACAACAGTCAAAACCGCTGCCACCTACTATTTGCAACAAGAAACTTTCAATTTCCCATTTCTGATTTGATATCTAGCCACAACTCGAGTCAAATTTCAGACGACATCCGTCCTCCCACTCCCATACCCATCATACAACTTTTTTAACACCTTTTGGTGTTCTCTAACACTTTCTAGAAGCCATAAAACGATATCATTTGGTACCAAAGCTTGACAAACTCTAGTTTTTTTTAGGTATTTGTTTTTCTAGTCCAAATATAAAATTCACCAAAAAAGAATTTATCTCTATCACATACCCTAATAATTCCACCTCAATTTCTGACCTTAACCTTAAATTTTCAAAAGTCAACTTTCCTAAGTTCACCAAAACTTTGCTGCGACACCTACATTTATTACCTAAGTCCCCGATCAACCTTGTTTTGCAATCCTACATCCATTGAAACCCCAATAGGGAGACAAGAAACCATGCCGTCAAGGAGACTCTCAACGAGGTTTCTAGAAATACACTGCAGAGGATATGCAACGAGAAATCCTCTAATTGCAACAGAGGTTTGTCACCTTTGAGAGGAGACACTGATGAGGTCAACTATAGCCACAACAATGACTCGCCAAATCAATGAGAGGAAGTGAATCTCTTCCATCGGGAAGTTTCCAATGACGAAGAACTAATATCTCAGTGATTTGAAATGAAATATCAGATAAGTCATAATCTTGGAGTAAAAGTTAGATTTATCGATTTTGATAGTCACATGGATCTGGAAAAGTTTATTGAGTTTCTAAATAGTGAAACAATTTTACAGCACTGCCATTGTCGAGCCCAAAATGTTGAATGCAAAAAGCAGAGGGTTGCGTTAGGTAGTCGACGGTCAACATAAATTTTTTGTCGAAAAAATTATGACATGAACTCTTTAAATCATTTTGTAAATGCTAGAGCATCCCCTAGAAGTGACGCGTTGTATGATCTAAATACAATGAAACGTGTGCAAGGGCCACTACATCGACACTCAGGTATAGTGTTAAATAAGCAAGGGTTCCCACATTATAGACGGATGCAAGCAAAGAAGTTATCCATGAAACTATTATTAAGATAATTACTGACAATACATGTACTATCACAAGTAAATTGATGAAATTAGTAGATATTACGATTTATAGGAAGATAAATATCTTATGCATTCACGAAACTAAATGATTTGGAGAAAAAAGACTAAGAAGGTTGATGGCTTAGATTTTAATATTGATATTCAGATAGAAGTCGCACTAGAAATGGAGTAGGTGTTTACATATAAGAATTTGAAAGATAATGCTGTAAAAATTAATAGAATTATAGTTCTATAAATTTATGTTGATACTAAGATTTTTAATGTTATAAGTGCATATGCTTCTCAGTAGATTCAGATATAGGTTCAAAAAAAATTAGAATGACCTAGAAGAATTAATATAAATGATACTTTTTGAGAAAAAAATTTTATTGAAACAGATTTGAATGGACATGTTGATAGAGTGAAAGAAGATTTTAGGAATATTCATGATGACTATAATTTTGGAGTGATTAATTGGGTAGTTAGAACCATATTAGATTTTGTTTTAGCTTATGATCTTATTATTACTAATACTTTGTTTAAAAAAATGAGCATATTATTACGTATAAGAATGGATTTAAGTTGATAAGTCGTACTTTAAAATTATGGGAGAGGGAAATTGAACATAGGTTTGATGGAACAAACAAAGATTTCTCATAATCAGATTGGATTTATCTCGAGCAAGTCTACTATGAAAGTTATACATTTATTGACATGTTTGATGGAGAACTATAGAGAGTAAGGAGAATCTGCATATGATTTTTATTGATTTAGAAAAAGCTTACAATAAGGTTCTAACAAAAGTTCTTTGGAGAGTTTTAGAAAAGAAAGTTGTTGATATGACTTATATTCAATTCATTAAAGCTATGTATACTAGAGTTGTTACTTGTGTTCGAATAGAAGGATTGACCAAATATTTCCCTATTTTAGTTGGATTACATCAGGGATCAACTTTAAGTCCATATCTTTTTGCTTTAGTTATGGATGCTCTTGATGGACATTTACAGGAGGATGTACCTTGGTGTATGTTGTTCGTTGATGATATCCTTCTTGTGGATAAGATTAGAGGAAGAGTTCAGAAAATACTTTAATTATAAAGGTCTACATTGGAGTCTAAAGGCCTTCTTTTGAGTTGATCTAAATTTAAATATATGGAATGCAATTTTAGTAGTAGTAGCTCTAGTGGCTGAGTTGTAACATGAGTGATCAAATCATTAAAAAGTGTGAACGTTTTAGATATTTCAGGTCTATTGTTCAAAGTGATGGTAATATAGATGGGGATGTTATTAGTAGAATTCAGGTTTGTTGAAGTGGAGGAATGCATCAGGCCTATTGTGTGATAGAAAAGTACTTCTTAGACTTAAAAGGAAAATTTTATAAGATGATAGTGAGACCTGCAATGCTTTATGGTGCATAATGTTAGTTTTTAAAAGAGAAACATAAAAACAAAGTTTAAGTGTTGTTGAGATGATAATGCTTAAGTGGGCGAGCAACTTGCCACATAGAGACAAAAAACAAAACAAGTCTAGCCATGTAAGGGTCGGTGTAGCTCCAGTGGCAGACAAGATTAGAGAAAGTTGTCTTAGATGGTTTGGTCACATTAAACGTCGACCATTTGGTGATCTAGTTAGGAGAGTAAATGTTTTAGATTTTACTTATGTTATGAAAGGCAGAGGTAAGCCTAAAAGGACTTGAGCATATTGTATATAAAAATTGATCTTAATCTATTAGAATAAATGAAAATATGACACTCAATAGAACATAATGGAGAAAAAGGATTTATGTAGCCAACCCCACTTAGTGGGATAAAAACTTGTTGTTGTTGTTGTTGTAAAGATATTCCCCATGACAAAAGAGTTAAATTGACAGCTATTTAGTAAAAAAAAAACACTTCTTTTTGGTGGGAGAACGTGAAGTGTATTCGACAAAAGAAGAGAAGTGTAAGATTATCACCTGGTTCAAAATGAAAAGGAGATGCTGCACAAATACATTCTCTCACATTACCGACATGACATGTTCATAAAACTCTAATACTAATACCAAAGAGACTCTTCTGTGGAGGAGTGCACAAATAACTTTGATCAACTCATGCTAAAGTTTGAGTTGGTGAAACCAGATGAGCACTCAGTGGCAAGGTGCCTTTGAGCATTGATATCATCTATCAGTAATGTGATACAGTTGCAACCATATTCGTCCTTACTCAAGGTACATACCCTAGATTCAAAGGAGGAGAAACATCACCAGGTGATAGCCATCCCTTACAAGCAGTTTATCCCTAAGATTAGGTAGCAAGAGAGCACCAAATGAAGCAACCAAGCTAACTCTGCCTGAGGAGAAACCCGTACAGTGAAGTAAAGGTGAAGCCCACAAGTGTTCCCAAATTCCTCCCATCTAGAAAATGTTTCAAGTGCCACAACTTTGAGCACATTGTGTCTAATTGCTCAAACAAGAGAGTGACCTCTTTCAAGGAGCAAGGGATAGTAGATAATATAGAAAATAACATAGAAGATATAGAAGGTGAGAACACAAATAAAGAGTACCAACTTTCAGTTGGCAAGTGAGAGATGTTAGTAAACTGACAAGTCCTTCAGACTGAGCTCACAAACGAGCAACAATGACTCCACCACAATATATTTCATACCCATTGCACCGTGACGGAAAAAGTGTCCAATCTCATTATAGATGGAGGTTGTTGTGAAAATATGACATCTACAAAGCTGGTGAATAAATTGAGTCTCACTACTTAAAAGAAATTTTCGGTCATTTTCCTAACCTGGTTGAATAAAGGGGAGTAAGATCAGTGTTGATAGGAGGTGCATTGTGGAATTTCTATTAGAGGCAAGTTCCAGGAGCAAGTGCAGTGTGATATGGTATCGATGAATGTGTGTCACGTCCTTAGCAGTATGATCATTGTATATATCATGACGGCTACAAGAACACATTCTTTCACTAAAAATGAGAAACCAATTGCGCCCTTGCCTTGGAAGAAGTCTGAGATGTTTGAGAATATGGTGTTATGAACTATCTTTTTGCATATCTTGCGAGAAGTATTAACGAGACTAATATTGGTTGTCCAATATGACAAAGAATTTGAGGAACTGGTATCAGACATAGGATAGACCCTGCCGAGAGTGGTCAAGAATGTCATCACTTCAGATAGAGACGAGGAGTTTACAAGCTATCTATGGATGGTGCTATAGAATAAGTTGAGTACTAAGTTTCAACTTAATTCAAAAGTGCAACCACAAACAGATTGTCAGACAAGAATGACGAACAACTTTAAAAATCTTCTTAGGTGCTTTGAGGTAAAGTACATTAGATAGTGATTCAAGTGTTTCCAGAGAAGAAGAATAAGCCTTTCCTAGCCAAGGAGAATGACGTGGGTGCATCCGCTTCCGCCAAATCCCACGAGTCGCAGGATATCAATCCCATGAAATTTCCAAAAGGTAATCGATGATTGTAGCGATCACAAGAGTGGAGATTCGACGGATTTTGTTTTTTTTTTTAAATTTTCAACAAGATTTTCTTCAGGTTTTTTATTATTTTGTTATTTCTATATTACTAATTTGATTATTTTCTACTAAGTGACTTTTATATTTTTTGTATTTGACTCTTTGAGACTTTAGTTTTGGATTATTTGAATTTAGAGGGACTTTTTTTTTATTTCTATTCTCTGGAGTGTTGTATCCTCTTCCTATTTTAAGTGGTGTATTTGTAGCTTGTTCAGGAATATGTGGAGGATCCCTCTCGTGTTTCACTGCCCGCCCGCTGTTTTTCAGTTAAACAACCATCAAAACCATGGCCACCTAATATTTATAGTAGGAAATTGTTGTTTTCCCACTTTCAGTTCACAATCTAACCCCACTCGTGTTGAATCTTAGCCGCCATCCATCCTTCCACTCGTGTTAACCATTTTGCGACCTCCCAAAAACCTTTTGGTGTTTCCTCACACCTTCTAAGAGCCCTAGAATGATGTCAATACTACTATACATTAAATATTTAGTACCTAAATATCAGCCTTAATTAAAAATTCTCTCAACATGGTAGGGGTAATTAACCAAAGCCGAAAATTCAGCCTAGAAGAATGCTTTCTTAGAAAAATCTGGCGGAAATTTTAGAAAATATGATTTTTTTAATTAATTTCAGTAACTTTCTCATATTTTATACTCAGCTTAGCAAGGCCACATTTTGTGTTTGACGTTGAGCATCTCATACCAAAAAATAATCAAATCTGGGTAATTTGTCAAATGCATTTTCAAAAAAATTTGTGTTTTGTTGAACGTTTTTTTCTGGAATGACCCATACAAAATAAATGCCCTAGTAATAATCTAGAGATATTTGTGCCATGATCCTGCAACTAAAAATTTGTGAAATAAAACAATAATATTGACTTTTCATTTAAGATGGCTGACAATAGGTTTTCGTTTATCCATGTTTATGGAAGTAAGTATATCAAAATGACCAACTGCAACTGAGTGGTAAAATGGACTTTACAAATAATGATCGAACAATTAACCAATGTAAAATGGAGAAAATTGTGTTGACAAATGATGGAATCTGAATGAATGCGCATGAAAAAGTTGTAAGATAACGAAAATTAGTGTTAATTTAGCTTTACAACTCCAAATAGAGTAAATGGCATTGGGATAAAAATTAAAAATCAATACAAACAATTAGAACTTACAATGTAATGCTGATTAGAAACTAAATAAAAAACTAACAACCAATTGATTACCTTTCCGAATTGAAAAAGTTAAGTTTCAGTGAACTAAAAAACCCACAGACATGTTCAGAAATTGAAGTTAGAGAACCAAAATACCATATTCATGAAATCAGAATTTCAGAAATAATCCCGAGTGAAGAAAATATGCTAAAAAAGTATGAACGAGGAAATGTGTTCATGATGCAATTAGAACGTGTTCAACAAAAACAAGAAAATAACAAACTAAACAAAGAGCTTAAACTGAAAATCGTTGAAATTAAAGTTTTCATAAAGGAACACAAATGCGAGGGACTTGAAATTAAAGATCAATATTTGGGCATGAAAAGATGTGAAAGTCCTTAATTGCTTTAGAAAGCTAAACGAGGGGCTTCACTGGGTTCTGCATACAAGTCAATATTTTACATGCCAGAAAAAAAAAAAAAGCTTTTGTGCATCTCGTCAAAATTTGCGTTGCAAAAATTTTAGGGGCATGGCATTTACATACATACCACACAATTCTTATATATTTACATATATAACACCTAAACTTTCATATTTACATGCATACTACTCAAGTCCTTAACATCACATCAAAAATACCACTATTATTAACTTTTTAGAAGCAAAATACACCTTTTCATGTAAAGGTTTATAACACCAGTGTTATAAATGTAAATATCAAACTTAGTTGTTAGATATGTAAATACATAAGAAGTGTGTGGAATGTATGTAAATGCCCCAAAATTTTAACATCACTAAAAAGTCCCTATAAGCACATAGCAGATAAGAAAGCTACAAAGTGACAAGTTGACACATTTTACAACAAAACGCCAAAACTATGCAGCACGGTTTATTCACATAATAAATAAGCAATGCTGAAATTCAACAATAAAAATTACATATTTATTCAAAAAACTTATATTTCATCTACCAACTTACTCGAAAGAATCATATGGAAGAAGGAGAAGAATGGTTCTAGAAACTGAGTTATAGATTTGAAGCGCTTGAAAGGAAATCTTTAGTATAAGCCTTCATGTAGTCACGGAAAACCTAAGCATTTCTTGGATCAATATCCAAAGTATAACGGCCGAGCCTTCCAGTTCGGTAAAGATTAAGTAACTTGGAAGCAACAGCTTTACATCTGTCTTCTTCTGATTTATTTAAGATCTTTAAAGGTTCACATAATACAGTAAAAGCAGCATCAATGAATCGTTCCATTTCTTCTTCTTTTTCTTGATGCAGCTTAAATGATGATATAGATTCAAAAAGTGTTTGGCGTACATCACTGACAATGCAATCCTGCACATATTAGATTATCTTTTAGTTATAGAGATTTGGTTAAAATCTCATAACAAAGAAAGCTTGCTAATTTAGTAGACATGGGGACTATCTTTCATTTTTTGCATTTTAAAGTCATTGAAACAGAATGTACAAAATAGGCATTACCACATGAGAGATGAGCTTAGGGACCTATTATTAACAAGTGCTGTTTCGGGTGGTTTTTTTATGGCTGTGCTTCCCATTCAGTCGCCATAATTCTATGGGGGATTTACATACATACCATTGAAACTACCTAATTTTCATATTTAACATCTAAACTATGGAATTTTAAAACATTCCAGCTAAAAAGCCCAAAAAGCAATCTCTCTACCTCCATTTCATAGCCACATTAAACCATGCACAAGAATTTTCTTTCCAGTTTCCTCCAGCACCGCACGGGCTGTAGCAATTGAAAGCCTTCCTCCTTCCTCTCCAAACAATTGTTCTTCCATTTCACAGGAACAACCTGCTGCCGAGACCATCATGCTTTCTCAGTAAGCATTAGCCATATCCGAGAAGAAGATGAAATGAGTTATGGTGACATTCGATGTTCACAGCACACTAATCAAGAGCACTGGAGAGTGAAAACTCCTCCAACAGACTCTACTGCCAACTTTTCTCTCATGCCTTTTTCTAAGTTTTTTGCCTTAAGGATGTCAGCATCGACGCCATCCAGGTTCCTTCACTTTCCATACTAGCCCCCAAACTTTGCTCTATGTAAATGGTTTCATTCTCTTGTTTAATTTTAACTATTCTTCATCCTCATTTTTCTCCATAAAAATGAACAAAATGGGGAAAAAACTGTGGCAAGTATAACTAGTTAACTGTTTGGTTTCCTGATTCTCAATTCACGCTCAAGTTCGAAGCTGCTGAAGTTTGATCTATTTTCTAAAAGATCAATTTTTAAAGGGCAGGTCCGTGGCATATCTGATTTCATGTGGTTTTAACAGACCAGGGTTTTAGATATTAAATATGAAAATTTGGCAGTTTTCACTGGTATGCATGTAAATCCCCCTAATTGTATTTGGCTACAGCTTTTTTTATGTTTTTCACAATTTTTTTTTTAAGAGAAGGGACTTTTACAATCAAATATGTAAGAGTATGATCGCTGTAAGAAAGCCAGACATTGTCTAACTTTTTCAAAAGAAGAGTTTATATTATCCATAATGACTTCAAAAAAAAAATGTTTTCCTATGTCAGGCTTGTCAGCTAACTACTTTCACACATGGCTGCATCCCCAATAAATAGACCCAAATTTGAATATTTTATTCCTAAATTGCTAAGTTTCCAACTTGAACGTTGAATAAAAACATCTTTAAAGCTGACCACCTGTGTATGATCTGAATCATACTGCCTTCTTCTCTTTTGGTCAGAATCAACAAACTTTCCTGTTTGGGTGTTGGATAACAACACCTGATCCCATGCACGTTTCAGGCCCTCCCAACTTTTATATACATCTGAAGAACTGAGGACAGCTAGTAAAAACCGAGCTAGATTATACTCACCTATCAGTGAATCCTTGATGGCACCTGAAACACAAGAAAAATGGATGCATCAATTGAGTTAAATTTATTTAGTAATAATAATAAAGAGAAGATTTACACATAAACCGTTCAATTCTTATGTATTTGCATATCTAACATCTATACTTCAATTTTTACATATATGTCACTTTGCTCGTGCATCTTTTTAAAGTTAAAGTGGTGATATTTGTTATGAGATATGAAAGATTTGGGTGTAATAAATGTAAAAAATAAAGTTTAGGTGTTATATATGTAAATACATAAAAATTGGGTGGTCTGTATGTAAATTCCCCTATTAATAAAGTGTACGAAGCCACGAACCAGCTAACGCGAGCTTGGAACCAGAGTAGTCATCAGCAATTTCAGAAGACAGAACACCTGGCGTGTCAAATACATATATGTTGGGATGGCTAGCAATCTGGAGAAAAGCTGACAACAGAACCAATGAGGAGAATATCAAATTGTCATATTGCATAGTTCTAACGACCAGTTGAGATAATGAGACAAACTTAACATGATTGAGAATCAGCTTCAGCAAGTAACGTGATTTGTAACTTGTCCAGTAAATTGTTTCCCATGATTAAAAACTTAGCAGACTAGCATTTACAAATTTGCACGAGCCTTTTTTTTTTTGTAAAACATTTGTTTAGGGGAATACATTTAATGATCACCACAGCAAGGTATCAAAACACAAAATTCACATCCGCAAAAAAAACATTAGCAAACTAGGAGAGGGAAGGAGCAACGAGTTAGGAGGATTGTTATTCATTTCCTGGTTGCTAGGACTATTTTCTTTTGTTAAACTACATATACATGGGACAACTTATTGATTAAAATGTGCTTAATTATCATCAAAAGCCAGATTATTTATTAAATGTTTTATCTATTGCCCTCTGAAATACAAGGATGGTAGCACACCCACCAATGAGAAAGCGAATTTTGTAGGAAAAAGATAAATAGCAACCAATCTTATGTAACATTGCAATACTTGAATAATATTTAGAAATAATAATAATAATAATGAAAGAGATTAACCGGATTGAGCATAATAAATTCATAATTTTTCAAAATAGTTATTTAGGATACATTTCCAATCCGGTGGGAAGATAGAAAAACACCTTATAACTGCGGATATCTCTAGTCTCTCCAGGCTGTGGACTCACAACTGCATGCTTCAGTTTTCCTTTCTCTTCAAAATAGAATAAATCATAGTTAGCTCTAATTAAATAAAAAATCTGGATTAAACCAAGAATATAAGTTGTTTTTCTTAGTTATTAAGAAGATGAAAACCACCATTAATTTAATCCTGTAATAAAAATAGAACAAGATTGGCAGATACCTGCAGCATCTATCCTGCCAATGAGATGCATAGAATTGGCAATGGCTGATTTCCCAACATTTGGAATCCCCACCAATAATACTGTAGCAGTTGATGTATCCTGTATCTCGCCAACTTTCAAGTCCCTAGTTCGTTTCTTTACAGCATTTAACAGCTGCATAAAGCAAGCACATAAACAATTTTTCCAGCACTCTTTTACTTACGGAGAACCTATTATATATTAAAAAACCAGTTCCATGTGAATTATCTTTCCAAAGTGGAATAAGATTCCAAATGCAAAGAATGGAAGTTTATAGAGGCGTGCTGCATATTTAACAATCGGCTTATCCAATTTTAGCTGCTAGAAAATAGTAATATTACTTTTACCTGATTGATACTTTCATTGTTGTGGGAGTTCACACCAAGACAAATATGATTCTGCTTCTGAAAATGCACGGTCCACTCCTATAGATTATAAACCCAAATGAGAATTTCAATAAAGATAATTGTTACGGACAACTATGTAAATAGAGATAAGTCTCAAAATCTTCTTTGTTAGAGGTCATTTTAGTCCCATAGTCTATAAAGTGTCAATTTAGTCCCTAGACTCTTTTAATACGGGCTAAAATAATCTCCATAGAAGACTATTTCAGCCCAAATTCAAGGGGTCTGGAGACTAATTTCGCATTTTTGTAGACTTTAAGACTAAAATGGCCCCATGTAAATAATTAGAAGACTATTATGGTACTTTACTTGAGAAATGCACTTGCATCTCTCATGTTCATGATGCAAGTCACTTTATATCAAAATTAGCTAAAAGCATTAAAAACAGCAATTGAAGAGAAATTTCATTTCTTCTTTTTGATTCAATTCAAGGTGCCTTTACATATAGGAGTCCCTCCTCCTTAGATAAGGAAACAAACTAAATAAGTTTCAATAATTTCTTATTACATTTCAGGACCAATTAAGCAAGATTTGGTACAGATATCACATAATATAAATAAGGAAGGATAATAAAATCTATATAAGAGGAAAGACAATAAATATTGTAATTTGAATTAGATCTTTCAACACTCCCCCTCAAGTTGGCATGAAGATATCCTTCAGAGCCAGCTTGCACACTAAACTGTCGAACTGTTTTTTGTGAAGACCCTTTGTTAGAATATCCGTTGCTTGGTCGTTAGAGGGAACATACACCATGCAGATATCTCCCCTGTCAATTTTTTGTTTGTTGAAGTGTTTGTCTATCTCTACTTGCTTTGTTCTATCATGAAGGACATGATTGTGGGTGATGGGGATGACA
>NEWO01000001.1:5024950-5051610 GCA_003013225.1 Phalaenopsis aphrodite
CTACTTTTAAAAGTGAAATAGTCTTTTTCATGCAAAACATAAGGCCATTTAAAGATTAAGAAAATTTAGCATTTTTTTAATACAATATAAAATGTCATAAAATATTATCTATTTAATTAAATCAAGTTAAAATGAGCCAAATTATCAATCAAAGTTTGTTCGTGAGCAAAACAAATCTGTTTCAATTACCATATGAAAGAAATAATGAAGCCTCGTTGCTTTTCTTTGTCAACTTACAAAACTTTTTAAATAATCGTAGCTTATTGTCACAGACAAATAGTCTTACATCGGCTAGGTGTAAAGCCAAAAAACAGTATTTAAGTCCTGTGCTGCCCACCCCCCATAAGGATTCTTTTGGGAGGTGACGAGTGGTATCAGAGCAGATTACTGTCTGTCAGGTGTGAGGACTCTCCATGATCCAGTGGGACCCTCG
Organism: Phalaenopsis aphrodite; assembly: GCA_003013225.1. Lineage (NCBI taxonomy): Eukaryota > Viridiplantae > Streptophyta > Magnoliopsida > Asparagales > Orchidaceae > Phalaenopsis > Phalaenopsis aphrodite. The sequence continues at coordinate 5,025,384 of NEWO01000001.1, forward strand.
GTGGAGTCGATCCGTGACGACGGTGTCACGTGATTGGGTAGAAGAGAATGTCACGGACAAATAGACTCACATCAGTTAGGTGTAGGGCAAAAAAACTGTATTTAAGTCCTGGGCTGCCCACCACCCATAAGGGCTCTTTTGAGAGGTGACATTATGTCACTTCACATATAAAGTTTTTTTTAAAAGCAAAAAAAAAAAAAATCAGATTCCAGGACGGTGGGTTGCTTTTATTTTCTTTTTATTTTATATTTTTCATAAATTGCAGCTGAGGTAAGTATGCTTTCATGGCTTTCATAAAATTCTTGCGTAGGATTCTTCATTGAGGCACTACTAATGCTTAGAGCTACATGACTTTCGGCTCATGAGGTTTGGTTTCTTTATGATATATGATTGGGTTAGAGTTTATTTTGGGTGGTTGTAGTTGTTTTAAAATGCGGCTTTAAAGCTACCCTGGAGAGAGTAATTTTGTTAGAAAGCGACCGTGGAAATTATAAATATATATAATTTTTATGAAAATTCAGATCAGAGCTTTCTTATAGCCATTGGAATTTAACAGGTCATGTTAAAAAAATAGCTTCACACCACAAAAAAATTATAGAAAATAACAATAAAGCAATTCCCCAAACGAAACTGTAGTTGCGATTTGAAATGCAAAGCTATTAGAGAACTGAGAAAATAGAGAACAACTTGGATGGTGGAGAGTTTTGTATGCTTTTATTTAAATATTTGTCTTATGACTAATGGAGTTATTGCTCAAACATATTACATACAAGAAAGAAATTGTTTTTCTTTGTTAAAATAAGAGAAGTTATAGAAGAGTAAACTTCAATTTTATTTCTCGCTAAAAATTGTAGAAAAGAATACGTATTTTTAGATGTTTGACAGTCAGTTAATATACAATTAATAGTAATAAAAAAAGAAGCATTGATAGATTGTTGGGATGGACAATCACTAAAATTGATTTAATCAAAACATTCATTGTGTGATGAGAAATCGATGTGGCTCCCATTTAGCTTCTTTTGCAAACTCAGAGTCATCATCATATCTATATTTGTCGTCGTGTAGTTGTCTATCCAAATAGTCCTCTTTCTTGGATCATTAAAATGATTCAGAGAAGAGGAGGGTCTAGAAATGGAGAACACGCAATTGAATTAGACAAATGAATTTTGAAAAAAAGAACGTGGAGTACTTATGTAGGGTAAATTTTGTGCGATGGGTCAAGAGTGTACGTCCAAAACAAGACCAGATGAAAACACCTTGAAACGTGTAATGCACAAAGAAAATTCATACATAAGTAACCCAAAATCAAATAACCAAAAAGAATGTTTTGTTCTGGAGTTAAGAGCAACTCCCAAATGGACATATCCATTTATGTAATTACATATTGGGAGATGCCCGAAAATACGCTCGATTAAAGGAATCCTGCTTACATTCAAGTGATAATTAGTAGAGGGATGTGTCTAAAGATGGTTATTTCATAGGAGTGTTCTAATGCCTTCCGAGCTCACATTAATCTATTAGGAAATAGAATTACCTTATCACGATCCCAAATGGATATTAGCTCATCGACGATCGGGGCCTATGAAATGATCGGTCGTCTCATAGAATACACACTATGCTTTCGAGCCTAAGAAAGCTACAACGGTAGAGGGTGAATCGTTGTATCCAAAACGGTTGGTGGTCTGTTCACAATCGGGATCTACGAGATAACATCGATGAGTTGTCAAGGAAATGATAGAGCTCAAAGGGGGTATGCCAAATGTGAGGTAAAATAATCTTAATCGGGTAGAGATAGTCGGATCAGAATTCCATGGATTCATCATCCCATTCTATTAAAACCCCAAATCTACCTGGTCGTGAAGGTGGTCGACCCAACATAACCAGAGACTCCCTCGTCAGTAATCCATGAATTATGTTATCCAAGTGAACCTCAGTAGCCCTAAGGTAAAAAAAAAGAAATTCAAAATCTTATAATCCTCTATAGATAGAAAGTAGAGGTGGGTCTTATACCTGTCAAAGTGACGAGGAAACTGCTGGAGTGGAAAGAAAAAGAGGTACTGATACGAAGTTGAGACACTCTTGCAAAATCATATTCCCATTTTGGATTGGGAAGCCTCTAACACCTTAATCATGCTAGACAACCACATATGTAGAAATCTTACACTTGGTCAGACGATTGAAGAAGCACAAGGACATCTCCTCGTGGCATGCAAATATAATGCAATTAGATAACAAGGCTTAATGTGGAGGCCTAGGGATGACTTGAGTTATGCTAATTCTATGAATGCCATTTTAAATCTGACCCGAAGACCATGGAGAAAAATAAAACATAGTTTAAAAAGTTGAGATGTCTTAAACCTAATCTTATTATTTTTTTTATTAAGATTTTGTAGAAAAGTTATTATTTTAGACTTGTAGAGAGCCTAAATTACATTCTCGATGAGCCTAGTTAAATCACAAACTAAGAACGAGAAATTTTCATCACACAGTGTAATGTAAACCTGCTAAATATAAAGAATAAAAAGGTTGAGTGGTACTAGATCAACAACATATTTCAGAAAAGCAAAAAGGCGATCAAACACCGCATATATATATCTGATCCTAATATTATACGCTAAAGAGAATTCAAAATTCAAAATTAAGGTACGGGACACGAGCATGCTACTTCTAGTCCCCATCATGTGGTTCCGATGATCAAGTATCCTAGAACTCATGCTCGTACCTTAATATACAAACTCTACCTAGGGACTCTAGAACGTACATTATAAGGTCTAAAAAAGTGGCTCAACTTGCATGAAAATCAGGCTAGCATAAAAGTTATATACATGCAACATAGTGAATTATGCCTGATAGGAAGGGGACTAAATAGTACGTGTAGAAACTGCATTAGATAAAATTATAAAGCTATATACATGCAACATAGTGAGCTATGCCCGATAGGAGGGGGACTAAATAGTAGGTGTAGAAACTGCATTAGATAAAATTATAACAGTCCCTCCTAATTGAACATGTGTCACTGCAAGTAAACCGCCCCTAATATATTGGTGTGCATATCTCATACCCAGTAAACACATGAAGCAACACAAAAAAATGTCTGGCTAGGGAACAAACCAAAAAACAATAGCCAAACATATGAAAAACCTAGCTACACCCTAGCCATAGTCTAGCAAGCATTTAGAAACAAGGTGGCCTGGTCACAGACATCGAAGTGTGTGCAAATGTATGGGTAAAAGACTACTGTATGTTTTTTATGGGTTCGTTGACCCCAAACCCATTCTAAAAATCTAGGAATTCTAAGAGGTGTCACTTTCTTATAAGTAATAAAAATATTGATTTTTATACTTTTAAAATAGTTCTTAAAAAAATTAAAGCCTACATAACACTTATCAGACCTCCCGAAACCTTAGCACAAATATATGTGCGTTGATCGTGATGCAAACATTTGCTTTGCTCATTGAGATATCTTCACGAGCAATGCTCATTAGAGCACACACAATAACATGTAACTCAACTAACATGTGTGATTTGTCTTTGAGACAATCGGTGAATGTACATGCAGATGCAAAGTGATCCAATGTAATGTGATCGCTCTATCAAGATAGGAACGATCGCAGAAAACAAATATTCATCACAAGTATACATTAACATATTTTAATGACGACTACGCCAACAGTGCAAATATGTGAATGCAAGGTACATTGCACAAGTGATGTTGTGGTTGGCTGCCTAGGGTATAAGATACCACAATGGGATTACACCTTGTTTCAATAGCGGCCAAGCACACAAATAGATGGTAGTCATACACAATATGCAATGCGCCAAACAACTAGGCTAACACATGCTTCATGCAAAAGAACATGCTTACGACAATGATGGGTGCTACATTGGTTGATGAATAATATAACTTAGGCACCAGATGGTTTCAGAGGCTAAGGATCATGACCTGAGCAAGGTAGAAATACATCATCCATTAAGCAGGTTTAGAGGCTAGAAAACATGACCCATGCCAAGTGACATGATGTGAAATGTATAGGTGTATAGACAATGTGCACTAGATAGGTTCATGGGCTAAGGAGCGTGACCTATGCTAAGTGTCAGAGTGCGACATATTTATGTCGTTCCTAAGTGGTGTCGTGGGAAGTGAGGTAGAGTAATTCTCATTAGGAAGAATTAAACATCAGATAGGCTTGAAATGATAGCCACCCTCTCATTGGATAAGTGAATAGTTGAAATGAGTCTGTGAGAACACAAACTCGTGTGCAGACCTCATGCAAGACATAAACACACAGGATGTTATGTAGGAAAATATGCAAGAGTGAAAAAATGCAAGTGCAAGGATATCGAGAAGAAAAGGTATGGAGTAATGTGCCTAAGTGAGGCACAAATACTCACTTTGAGCATATGATGACACATGCTCACAAGTGCACATAAGGGTGCTAGTGTGAATATGCTAGTGCAGGCACAATGAAAAACATGTAACAATGTGACATTCAAGTGAGATTGATCGATTTATCAATCGAGCTGGTGTGGTCATTCGATCAAGTCGACGAAGGGTGATCTATTGATCGATTGGGCCTTTGTCGGTCGATCGATCGGGTCCACAGAGGATGGCAGATCAATTGATCGGGCTAGTGACGGTCGATCCATTAAATAGATGGAGGGTGGTCGATCGATCGATCGGGTCGACAAAGCATGGTCGATCGATATTTCGTGTTGGTGGCGACCGATTGATTAGGTTGACAAAGGTGGTTGATCGATCTATCGATCAGGCCGGTGGCTGCCGAAAGATCAGGCCGGTGGCTGCCGAACGATCAGGCCGGTGGCTGCCGAACGATCAGGCCAGTGGCAGCCGATTCGGGTCGACGGAAGATAATCTATCAAGCCAATGTAGGCAGCTGGTCGACAACACATGCAAAAGTGGTATTTTGTTATATATTTTGGAAATTTATGGAATGCACGTGACAAGGCTACAGTCACGCACAAAGATGAGATCCAATCAAATTTGACAACGAATCAGACTCGTCTTAGCAATGGACGTGTCATTCAATTTATACAAAACATTTGTTAAAACATGAGGATATTTTATGAAATAGTAAAATATCCCCATTCTTGTGATTCAAAGCTCTTGAGTCCACAATCCATAATTTAATATTATGAATCTTTGAATTGAAGCCATTTCCCATACATTTTTGAGCAATTGATTTCATGCAAACATTAGATGGGGTTGAAGTTGACTTGGTTTGTAGTTGGCAAAGTACCTTTGTCAACATTTTCTTTTACTCTAAATTTAATGAAGTGCTTAGTTAGATGGGTTTTGAGATTCAATGTTGGTCGCTCATAGTCCATAATTTTTCTCTCCTAATTCTCAACCAATAGCTTTTCCATGTAATTTTCAGAAAGTTTCTTTTGTACCATAAATTTTTGGTAGTGGAAAAATTAGAATTTTTTTTCTTTGAGAAATTTTTGCTGAATGTATACTCATCTTGGGAAACAAGTACAGAGTTTTCCAAAATTTTATGAGAATGCTTTGTTATTTCATCATGATTTTCTCCCCCTGGCAGATAATTTTGCCAATTCAGTTTGTGGCCCATGAGAGAAATGGTTGAGACAAGCTATGTTGACTGTTGGCTGTAGTTTTAGCGTGAGGAATTGAATCTGTGGCTGAGCGCTGAAGTTGCGTGGTATGCAGTACATGGGATCTCGAGAGCAAATCAAGCCAAAAATAACGAGCAGAGCGAAACTAGAAGGTGAAGATACCGAACAGATATTAACGAATAAGTGTGGGTTATTGAATGGGTTTTCTTCATGCAAGATACTCTATAAAACTTTTGTTATTGATACGTAGCGCTCTCTTATATAGGTGAGATTGCTTATGTAATAGCCCTAACTCTCACCCACTAGCTTTGGCAATATGACTTCTTAATTTTGTCTTGTTGGTGTAACTTCTCAAAGGTTGATCACTTATCCCAGGAGTGCTCTCATACGAGTACGCTTTATTACTTTTGAGTTTTTTCTAAAACTCTAATCGTTACACCAAAAAGCTCCTCGATGTTTAAGAGTTTAGCTTCATTTTACTTGATTAGTTTCATCATTTTAAGTAACTGATATTCTCGTCAATGCTCTAAGCTAGAATCATCCATAAGATAAATAAGATTATAGATGGACCTCTACAAATTCAAGAGTTGGCTTCCACCATATAGCATTTTGTTCCATCTTGGGTTCAAGAGGTGGCTCCCATGGCGTAACACTTTGTTTTCTATTACACTTTGTTCTCATTTTCAGGCTGCTGTATACTCTGATACCATTTGTAGTAGTCCAAACTATTTTCCATTGAGATATTGTCCACTTTGGTTTCACGGTCTCACAATTATGTCCTATTGCATAACTTCTTAGAACATCAACTTCTTAGAACATCACTTATCCTAGGAGTGCTTCCACACGAACACAATTAGCTTTGGAGTTTCTGTTGAAGCTCAAACTTAACCCTTATCCTAAAAGGCATTTTGATGTTTAAGATATTAGCTTCATTTAATTACTTAACGGGTTTCACAACTTAGGCGCACGTAGGACATTAACATTGAATAGTTAAAAAATAATTAGTATAAAAATACAAAATGATAGATTGGCCTTCAATCATAAACTTTTGGGTTGAAAATGTTTTTAATCATTAAAGTATTTTGCTCATATTCATCTCTCCTTGTCCTCACATTCTCTTACATAATTTTCAAGCCAAACGGCATGCTTTTATATCAGTAATTGACACTATCACAAAAAAGGTGACAAAATAAACCAAATGACGCGTTAGAGATTGCTTTATTTGGCTTCTTTTTGTAAGATAGGGTTGAAAATGATTATCATTATCTTAAAAGTAGATTTCTGAAAACAATATTTCTTAAAAAGCATCTTAATTTTCTATAATGTCGCAGGAAAAGTAATATGAACCACTGGAAAATTTTCAGCAAAGCTGAAATTATTCATGCAGTTATCTGAAGCTCAAAGTTTCCTTTATTACATCAGAGATAGACTAATAAGGCAACACACATCATAAAAATCAAAAGGAAAATTTACATACAAATCACTCAATTCCCATGTATCTACATATCTAACACCTAAAATTCAATTTTTACATGCATGGCACCTTACCAATGCACGAAAAGCCATATTATTTAAGTGATATAAATGTAAAAAGTAAAGCATAGACGTTAGATATGTAAACACTTAGGAATTGAGTGGTATGTATAAAACAACTCGCTCTCAAGACAACAAATGTGAACAGACACACCACTTGCAAGCTCTGATCATTGCATCTCCAAGGACAAACTTAAAAAGGGTTGTGTTGGAAAACTTTATTCTCATCAGATTTACAGAAACTTATTTATGTAATTTAAATTATTTCCTGAGTACAATCAGCTAAAAGTGCTGCCTAATCAGCTAAAAGTGCTGCCTCATAAACTTACTCTTAACTCATTCAACGTTTTGTTTCCTGTGAGATGAAAACATGGCCTTATGAGTTCTTATGGATGGCCGATTTGGTTTTCTTATCTAGTGCTACATGTGTATTCCTAAAGAATACAACCGATATCCTCTATCGTTTTGGGTGATCCGCTTATGGGGACTTATCTAGATGGCTTTTTAAGTGATATACATATCTGACACAAGATGATCGTATTCTGTTGGTATTATGTGTGGAATACTAAAGAAGACAACCTAAGTCTTCTTTTCTTGTTAGTGCTGTGCAGCGGTATATGAGGATCTACTAGATGACTTTTTTTGGTAATTGACACATGTACCCCAGGACGTTCATCCCCGTGGGTTGAAGGCAACCTAGAACTTATTTTTTTTGGAAGGTCCACTGTCTCCGTTTAGTGACAGACACGTGAGTTGGTGTAGTCACTGCTTTGAAACCGCACACTCACTTTTTTTATTTGTATTTCGGTTAAAACAATTCTCGTTTAGTTCAGTTCTCTTGTTGCTATATAGAACTTTAATTTACTTTTTTGATCTGACAAATGATTTTTTGTTGTTTTATCTTAATAGCAGCATGAGCTCTAGGATTTCAGGGGCCTCCCGATTTGTGTTGTGTTACTACGGATTGCCGGCTCCCTTACTCACGTAACGACAGTCTCATGGCAGTGGGAGACAGTTCAACGATTGTCGGAGGGCGTTTCAGCTTGATGCGGTTTCTTCCGTTGGGCCGACATTCCGGCATACTCCGTTGCCGACAATGATCGTTGTACAATGGTTTCTCAGAATGATAGTGCAGCTGAGGACAAATGACTTCAGAGTTTTAAATTAAATATTTTTAATTGTACTTGTAGCTGTACTTCTCTTTATTTTATTTCTTCTGATACTCAGGAGAGAGTTAACAGTGTATTTTATTTTTTTGAATTGATCTATAACAGTTTGATGCTTCCGTTCTATCTATTATTTCTTCCATACTGTTATGTTGCAAATAACTTCATCAAACAAGAGGCAGAATGATAATTTATCCAGCAACAACTGTCAATAAACTATTATGTATAAGCTCCCCCCAAATAACAAACCAGTTTATTCTGATAAGCTGCAGATTATTAGATTATCAGAATAATCACAGATTATAAATAATCAACAGTTGCCCCAAACAGACCCTAAGGCTTCACAATCATAATACTAATTCCATCCATCATAATTTAGAGATATATAATAATAATCCTTCAAATCACAAACAGCAAGCCATCTTCCTGTGACCATAAATTCTGTTCTTCACCGCTCTCTTGACGACATAATGGAGAAGATATCACAGCATTCCACTGTTCAAATCCTGCAATAAACTTATTCATTCAAAATCAATGAAGTGTAGTTCCATATTCTTAAACACTGCTTCAGCTTTTAATTACCATTGCTTCTGTCTGCAACCCAGTCAAAGTTCTGAAATGACAAGTTTTCTTCATGGTGGTAAATGTTCATTGAGTGAAATGGGCTCATGCAGAAGGTAGAGAAACAGTTTTCGTCGTCGACTAGTTCGACCGAGAAGGCTTCCTCGGTGAGGCTTGAGAAGGATGAAACCGGAGAAATTCCATTAGTTGGGCATGATTCTGTGGAGTAAGGAAACTGAGTTGGGAAATTTTGCTCAGATATGTCATCTTCAAGAGTACTGCCCTGAAATTGGTTTAGATAGAGTAGAAAATATGTAAATTACACTGCATGTTGATTCATGTTTTAGATATTTTGATGAGAAATTTACATGCGCATGAGAAATTTATATATGTAGCATACAATTCTTTTGTATTCACGTATCTCATGCCTAAACTTTACATATTTACATATATAATATGTCAGTGTTTTAAACCTATGCATGCAAAGGTGTATTTCATTTTTAAGAAATGACATTAGTGCTATTTTTAATGTGATATTAAATATTTAAATGATATGTGTTAAAATTAAAAAGTTTTAGTGTGATGTATGTAAATGCATAAGAATTTTGTGCTATGTAAAGTTTAGGTGTGAGACCAACTATCTTGCATGGAATTGGAACAGAAAGTCGAGATGAGCCTGTAGACTTCGTAGGTATGGTTGACAAATGATTATATGAGAAGAATTGTGAGAATATCAACACAAGGTAATAGAAAGTAAATTATATGATTGAGACATATATGAATGAGGACAAAAGGTGCAACACTAAAATGAATAGATAAAATTTTGGCCATTTGCATTCATAACACCCACTTCCTATGTATTTACATATCTAATATCTCTACTTCACTTTCTTACATTTATACCATCCAAATCTTTCATATAACTTTTAATGCATCGATAAGGTAAAAAGTAATGTAAAATAGTTTTAACATGTCAAATAATACTAAGTCAACGAATGTCAAATGATAATTAGCAAATGATGATTCGATAGATTGTTGTTTAGCTCTCGCTTTAAATTTCACAAAAATGTCATGAATCTAACCTTGAGGGGGTAATAAGACGGAAAGAGTGGGCCCCGGTACTGAGATGGAGAAACATCTACCTTACTTGAGGCTAACTCAAAGTCGGTTTCATTGAGACAATTTGCTTGAATTGGACCGTTGCTCACATCTAAAAGATTTACCACTTGTGCTGAATTTCCTTCTAAGCTACTACTAGAGACCTTGCTATTGCATTTCCTCTTGTTAGTCTCACTTGTGACAGAAAAAAGAACTCTTTTAACTTTACTCACTCCTTGATGCTCGTTTCTCTTAACTACGCGGCACAAAGCATAAGCTCCCTGCAGAATAAATAAAGAAATCTTTTTGAAACAATTAAAAATTTGCATTCTTGTTAAAAAAAGAGATGATTTTGTAATTTTGCATACCATGAAAGATACAGTTCCTTGAGGAAGATGTTCGCAGAGGCGATATTCATGCATCACCCAATCAGTTCTTTCTCCTCCCGGAGCTCTTCCTCTGTAGAAAACTAGAGTTTTTCGCATTCCTTCGATCGAGAACTCGCAGGTGATCTTTCGATCTTTGCCGGTAGCTTTCCAATAGCCGGAATTGGTTGCTCTATTCGTTCGAGATCCATTTGGATATTTTCGATCGCGCGGACAGAAGAAGAACCATTCCATGTCTCTCTTTGGCAGGAATGATTTCTCTGCAAACATTGGCAGAAATTTGGTTTCTTGCAGAAAAGAATGAAGAACAAGAATGATAGAAGTTGGAGCAGAAATTTTGCAGAATGATTACAAAATTTTAGTTGGAAGAGAACAGCTGCAATGTTAGAGCAAGATGAAAGGTTTATGGATGGAGAGATTCGATATGTAATTAAGATAAGTTATTAAGTAAAGTTCTTCCTTGACAACAAAGTAATGATTTTTAATCAGGAGAAAAGGTTTTTTATTAAAATAAGAGCTGAAAATATGTAATTTTGTACCTGGAAGGTCCCAAGGATCAAACTTGTACAAATCTACCACTGGAATTACTTCAAGTTCAATTTTTTGCCCATCCACTTTTCTCTTCAAGTAATATCCCACCAGTTCATCATCCGTGGGATGGAAGCGGAAACCAGGAGGCAAAGACATAGGGCCCATCCTTCAAACAGATCTGAAGTTTGTATAAATATAGGAGAACTAAAGAAACAGAGAGAAACAGAGCAGTGTTTGTAGAGATGACGGTTCAAATGAGCTTAAAAAGGTGAAAAAAAATTAGATTTTTCTTATTAGTTATGCGCTAATAATATAACTATTAAAGATATGATCTGAAATATCCAAAAATAAAAACTTTTCTCGACCCGGAGCTTTTCTAAAATCAAGCAGAATTTCCAGAGGGCAACACTCTCGTGCAACATAATCATTACTCCTAGAACTTCAAAAATAAACACAGAACCAAAAATCTATGGAGAAGATAGTGGCAGATGAGGTTTCGAAGTTAAACGAGATAAAGCAGAGGCTTAAGCATTCAAAATGAAATTTTGAGTGCAGGGAGAAAATAAAAAATGCATTTTTTGGTTAAGAATATCTCATAATTTAGTCGGAATATGAAAGAGGAAGCAGAGATGGTTTGGCTGAAAAGCTAAGGAATAGATGTAGAGCTTACAGTTGAGAGCCTTTTATAGAGGAGGGAGACGACAGCTGTGGCCGAAAGCCACGTTTTGCTCTCAAGCCATCCCAAACACTTTCATTAGTGCGGAAAGAAAGCCAGATAAGTTCACACTGAGTTTTCCCGCCAAGTTGTAACAGTTGGACTGGAAAAAAAAATGTTGTCAGTATACTAGGTATACTACAAACTTATGGAGAGAATATTAAGTGTAGTTTGCATGCATGAGCACACCTTGTAAAACAGTGTTGTACACTATTGTATGCTTGGGAACAATGATGTGCAATATTGTTGTGCACGGAGTTCAATAATGCATACTCCGTGCCTAATATTTTTAAGGATCCGGAAAACTTTACTATTGCTTTACCTTTGAGAGGTCTTGCCACATATTTGTTTTACTATTAATTTTTTGACGATTTATATGCATACGAATCAATTCATACGTACTGACGTATCTAACACCTAATAAACTTCAAATTTTACACACATACACAGAAACAATAGCAAAGGTGCCACCTTTTCTAGCTATTTCTATAATTTTTCTTTTTATTTTTTGATCACTATTACACAATTCAATTTACATTAAGGAAAAAATCTAGAGGTATATCAGGCTTAATTGGCATAAAATAATTGAGGACAACATAGAATGATAAGATGATATTAATTTCTCTCTTTATCTTCTTATGGAGTCTAGACATAAATTTTTTTTTAATATTTCACTTATTGTATTTTACTAAATTCTTAGCATTATCACAATAAAGAAAAAGGGGCATAATTTCTATGTATTTACATATCGAACATCTCAAATGTATACATATTTTTTTTACTTTTGTATAACTCAAATCTTTCATATCACATTAAAAATATCACCATTTTAGCTCTTTAAAAAGAACATTTTTTTCATGTATAAGTAATGTGATGGGTATATAATAATGATATAGAGATAATAATTGAATATTAATACCAAATCATAAGGACGGTAGGTCCAATATATAGATTGCAAGTCAGCTATGAAAACCTACAAAAAACCCAAAGTTACAGAGCTTAGAACAAATAGTTCATAATCTAGTTATTACAACTTCTGCTAAGTTCTCATTCTTATTACCCCCTTCACCCTAATAGGTTTAGGCTGAACTATTAGCATGGTCTGTAGTAAATTGAATTGTGGCAAGATAATGGTTTGGCAAGTATATCAACCATTTGATCTTGAGAGCTCATATGATGAACAAAAATTTGCTTCAAATTTATACGATCTCTGATAAAATTATGATCAATTTTATTGTGCTTTTTCGGCACATGAAACACTAAATTATTAGTCAAAGATATAACAGATATGTTCTCACAAAATATCAAGGTAGGATGTGTGATCTGAACATCAAATTCCTGCATAAGCATCCACAACCATAGGATGTCAGGGTAGTTGCAACCATAACTCTATACTCCACTTCAATCGACGATCTGACAAATGTATTTTGTTTCTTGAGGTTCCATGAGATCCAACATTTGTCTAAGAAAGGAGCAAAACCCAGTTGTAGATTTTCGATTTTTTTTCACTTGCTCAATTAGCATACACAAACCTCCTTAGAGTTAGATTACTCTACTTAATAACAAGGATGTATTTCAAAGTCCCTTGAACGTATCTAAGAAGTTTGGTAAGGAGTTGGAAATGATAGATCATTTGTTTATGTATATGTTGAGATATATAATTGATAGCAAATAATATATCTAATTTGGTAGTCATTAATTATTGCAATATCATGTCAATTGACAGTAGAAACTGAGATTATGGAATAACATCATTTCTTTTGGTTGAATTAAATCCTTAGTAGGTAAGGGAGTGGCCACTGCCTTGCAATTTTGCATCCCAGCCAAGCTCAAAAGTCGTTGAACATACCTATGCTGATCTAGAAAATATTCATTTTGCATCTATCACCTCAGTGCCCAAGAAACATGCCACGGGTCTTAGATGTTTGAGCTAAAGCTTAAATCAAGATTATATATAAAATTGGATATAGTTGAGATATAATTCCCCGTAACTAAAATATCATCTAAATCGATTAAAACAAATATTTTCACTTTATCCTAATAATATATGAACAAAGATGAATCAACTTTATTGCTAGTAAATTTTTCTCCAATGAGAAATATAGATAGTCTTTTAAAGCTTTATATTGGAGCTTGGTTGAGATTGTAAAGGGCCTTCTTGAGAAGGCAAATATGTTTGGGGAGTCGGGTGTCTTGGAATCCTTGTAATTGATGAATATAGATGGTATCATGAAGATTATCATGTAAAAATAAATTAGAAACATTAAGTTACAAGATCTACCAGTTATTATGAAGAGCTACAATGAATAATACCTATTATTAGGAATTTTAGTAACCGTACTAAATGTTTCAAAGTAATTGATCCCAAACTCTTGTTTGCAAGATTCAACCACAAGTCAAGCTCTATACCCAGCAACTTGGTCATTAACATTGAATTTAATGGTATATGTATATTTAGACCCAAGAATGGATTATTCACAGGGAGAAGGAACCACAAAGCAAGTTCCTTGTTGTTAGAGGGCTTGAAATTCTTTGACCATAGCTTCTCTCCATTGAATATGCTTGACAGCTAGTGTATAACATGCAGGATCTAACATCAAAGCAATAAAATGTGTTTGATTAAGTTCTTGGATAGGTTTGAGGGTAAAAATCTTTAATATTGTGAGCATAGAATGAGTAGGATTCAGGAAAGGTCTTGGAGAAGGGGAATCAGATGTGGAAGTAGGTTTTTGAATATTTTGAAGTTGCTCATTCTTATGCAGATTGTTTAAAGTGGATACAGGAGAGGCAGAGAATGGTTGCATGAGTAAGGGCATGGGTCGTGGGGGCAAATAAAAGTGGAGAGATGTGATGGGGGAGCTTATTGTGGTACTGTAAGTCGAGCAACAACATCACATTTATAAGTAACATGGTGTTCATTAAAAGCCAAATGGTGGGAGATAATTATCTTATTTGTGAGAGGATTGTAAGATCTATACCCCTTATGGGTTGAAGTATTCCCTACAAAAATGCTAATGACTGACTTGAGAATGAGTTTATGAGCTGATTGTTGTTGTCACTAAGAGTAATGCTGACACCGAAACACTTTTAAGTGCATGCATGAAGGTTACTTCACATGTAGGTGTTGATTGAGACTAATTTGATTAGCAGTTTGAGTAAGCATTCTATTTATGATATGTACAGTTGTTTGAAGAGCCTCATCCCATAGAGTATAGGGTAGTTGAGAATCATTAAGCAAAGTTATAGTGACCTTTATAATGTGTGTATGTTTCTACTCAACGTCACTGTTTTGCTATGGAATGTAAGGATGATATTATTGATTTATAATTCACTTATCCTTAAGGAAATTGTTCATCACCATGCTAGTGTATTCCCCACCTCCATCATATCTCAAAATTGGGTGTGCACAGTGTTTATGAACATTTGGATTTTTTATTCGTTTCAGATTTATGATACATAGGAAGAACCAAGGAAAATCAGGAAAAATCATTTGTGAAAGTAATTTACTATTCATATCCTTGGTGGGCAATGATTGGGGAGGGAATCCACACTTCGGTATGAATCAACTCTAAATGTTCATAGTGATGTTTTTTAGAGAAATTTAATGGTTATTTTATCACTCTCATTTAAATTGCAAGACAAGCGATGAAAAACATAAATGAATCTTGAGATCTTATGTCCTGGAGATGGTATGAGCATTCTCAAAGTGAGTATGACTTAGTCTTTTATGGCAAAGATCAACAGGATTTAATCTTGTAGTTGAAGCATTAAGAGCTTGTTGATTTTGCTGAAAAACTATGGGATAAAGACCCTTGGAACTGGGTCCCTTAAGAAGTATCTGTTGATTTTGTGAATTGGAAATAGAAAGGTCATATGGGTCAAAAGAAACATTACATTATTATCTTAAGTGAGCCTTTGAATTAAAGTAAATTATGGGATAAAGAGGGAGCATGATAGATATATGATAGTTTAAGCTTACGAAGGGGCAAAAGGGAAAGCCCATCATCCATATGCTAAATCAGAACAACATGTCCATCACTAACCACAATATGTTCAGTGTCATGATATTGTTTCAATATTTTAAGTTGACTCATGTCTACAGTGAGATGGGCTGTTGCACATGAATTCATCACTCATTTCTGAGAAGTAGCAGTGACAGCTTGTGGTGTTATTGTTGGAGTATACTCTAGATTCGTCTGATGCCAACAACATGAAGCAGAATGATTGATCTTGTTACAAGTTTAACACAAATAGTTTCCCTAGTGCTTTTTTTATTCCTTCTTGAGGCCACTGTTAATGTCTCTTTCAGAGGGAACATGTTTCTTCTATCAGGTGGCTTCATTCTAATGATGTCACTTTATCTAGAGGCCCGAAAATACAATCCAATTATCATTTTCCACAACATTTTTGGATCTCTTAATTGCCAAGCTGATTTCTTCTTTACAAAAAAGGCAATAAAGATCATCCTTGTTGATAGGCTGAAGTTTAGTGCAAATAGTTGTTTTAAAGGTTTGATATGTGAATGAGAAGGTATTGAGAGTGTAGAGGATGACATCCTCTAAATCAATATTGGAACCAACTATCGTAATCTTGTCCATAAGTGCCTTAACTTCTAATAGGTATTATTTCATTGTATTGTTCTTATGAGATATGGTTTAATTCATTCTTAAATTGAATTACCTTGATCGATTTAAGGGTTGAAATTGTTTCTCAGGAGTTGTCCAAATTTCAGTGAAGGTTTGGAGATTTAGCACATAGGGGAGTGTTTCACGGGAGCTTAAACGTCGGATTTGGCGCTTAGGCACCAAAATACTTTTGGACCATTTTTTCAGTTTTGCTACATATTTAATCCTTTTCACTCTTTTTGTCATTTTTCACCTTTTTAGTTGTACCTGAAGAAAAAACACACAAATACCTTCTATTAAAACACAATGTCTAAAAAATAAGTATAAAAATGTATATAAAAATACTATATATTTTGGGTGTATCTGGGATGATAACAACATATATAATAATGTACAAGGCAACCGAAAGATTTTAGTCAAAGGAGATCTAAGTGGTATATTGAGGATTTGAAACAACCGAATCATCACTGTGTGGAAGAGCTTTTGGAAACTAGTTATGCCTTCCATCAAGGAACCTAGAAAATCTATTTGTTGCAAATGTTTTGAGAATCTTAGCTCACCAAATAGGGTAATTTTCATTTGTCAACTGATTGTGAGCCAGTTGCTTGATACAAAATATCAAGAATTTTAGAGAAGGGATATTGGTTTGGGTACCCATTAGGGAAGGTTGGAAATTTAATGTCCCTGAATCTTCCATCAGATGGAAGATTTAATCACAATAGGAAAAAAGAATCACCGACAACCTTTAACCAAAAAAAAAAGAGCTCGGGAAAAGAAATGAGAAAAAAAATGAAGAAAATCTTTAATAGGTATGGCCGATGTTTTGTGAATTAGTTTTCCCTATCTGCCGTCTCCATCTTTCATAAAATAGAAGCTATCCCTCTTCTCTCGCAAAAGCCTCGATCACCCGTCTCTCTCGTTTGCACGAAACAGAAGTCCTATACGGACGATCCATCTCTCGCGCGGAAACAAGAAAGCCTCGTCTCTTTTAGTTTGCAGACACCATAAATCAGATTCTTTGCTTGGATTTTTCTTGAGGCTTACAAAAAGCAGAAGGAAGAAAAAAACAGTTGAAGAAGAAGGTGCACTTCTTGATTTATTCTTGGTGTCTTCCACAAGAAGATAAACAGATTTTCTTTTGTACATTTTTCTTCTTCTTCGGTATATCTCGGTGTAGAGAGAAGAGTGAAGAGGTGAGAGAAAGAGCTCACTCTTGTAATTGGAGACGATCCACTGGTGTAATTTTCTCAATTAGTAAAACCCTCTGCAACTCCGTGGTTGTAGACAATTTGTCGAACCACATAAATTTGTGTGTTCTTTTCTGATGTGAATTTTCTCGTTCTATATTTTTGCTTTGTTGTTGATGTTTTAAATTTCATATATACCACAACAACTGGTATCAGAGCAAATGACTGCAGATGAAGTGAAGGTTTCAGGGATTGAGAAGTTTGATAGCACAAATTTTGGTTATTGGAGGATATAGATATAAGACTACCTCTATGAGAAGAAACTTCATCTTCCGTTATTGAGAAAGAGATCTGAAAGAATGGATAAAGCTGAATGGAATTTGTTAGATCGACGGGTTCTGGGGGTTATTCGATTGACCCTATCGAGGTCCGTTGCACATAACGTAGTCAAGGAGAGGACGACTGCAGATCTTATGCAGCCCTGTCAAGTATGAAAAGCCATCAGTGAATAACAAGGTATTTCTGATGAAGAAGTTATTCAATTTGAAGATGGCGGAAGATACGTCTGTTGTACAACACCTGAATGATTTAAATACTATCACAAATCAATTATCGTCTGTGGAAATTGAATTTGATGATGAGATACATGCACTAATCTTGTTGGCTTCATTGCCAAATAACTGGAAAGTTATGAGGATGGCTGTCAGTAATTCTGTAAGTAAATCAAAACTAAAATTTAAAGATATTCGTGATTTAATTTTGGCTGAGGAGGTGCGCAGGAAAGATTATGGCGAGATCTCAGGTTTGAGTTCAACATTAAATGTTGATTCCAGAGGGAGATCACTTGACATGAACTCAAACAAGGGAATAACAAAATTAAAGAACAGAAACAGGAGCAAGTCAAGGCCTGGTAAACAAGTAACTTGCTGAAATTGTGGTAAATCTGACCACATAAGGAGAAGCTGCATGAATCCTAAGAAGAAGGATAATGACAGTGCGAATGTGATAACTGAAGAATCACATGATGCACTATTATTGGCAGTTCATAGTTATGTTGATGTCTGTATACTATATTCAGGAGCTTCTTTCCATACAACTTTTCATGGGGAATTGATGTGGAATTATGTTGCAAGTGACTTTAGGAAAGTATATCTGGCATATGAAGAAGCTCTAAACGTGATAGGAATGAGAGATATTGACATTACACCTTCCAAATAAGAACAAGTGGACTCTGCAAAAGGTCAGATATATTCCTGAACTGAAGAAGAACCTCATTTCTGTTGGGCAGCTTGATGAATGTGGGCATTCAATAGTGTTCTCAGATAACACTTGGAATGTTACTAAAAGAGCAGTGGTACTGGCTCAGGGTAAGAAAACAGTTATGTTATATATGACTACTGGTTTAATTAACAGTGTTGATACTGCTGTTGTAGAGAGCACAACAGAGTTGTGGCATTGCAGACTTGACCACATGAGTCGGAGAGGTATGAAAGAACTTCAGTCCAGAGGTAAGCTACCAGAACTGAAGTCAGTTGATATTGGCATATGTGAGAGCTGCATTATGGGAAAGCAGAGGAAAGTCAGTTTCTTGAAAGGTGGCAGGACGCCAAAGGCAGGAAAGTTGGATCTTGTACACGCAGATGTGTGGGGACCTTCTCTAGTGGCATCTCTTGGAGGCTCTCGTTACTACGTCACATTCATTGATGATCATAACAGAAATGTATGAGTCTATTTCTTGAAGTATAAATCTGATGTATTCAGTGTGTTCAAGACTTAGAAGACCATGGTTGAGACAGAGACTTGCTTAAAGTTGAAATGTCTGAGGTCAGATAATGGTGGTGAGTGCATTGATGGCGGGTTCAAGGAGTACTGTGTAACTCAGGGAATCAGAATGGAGAAGACCATTCCAGGGACACCATAGCAAAATGGTGTTGCAGAGCGCATGAACATGACCATTAATGAGCGGGTTAGAAGCATGAGATTGCACGCCTAACTAACACCTACTTTCTAGGCATAAGCGGTCAGTACTGCAGTTTATTTGATCAATAGGGGGTCATTTATTTCATTAAACAGTGAGTGGGAAAGCGGTAAAATTTTCTCACCTTAAAACTTTTGGATGTCTTCCTTATATTCTCATTCATCATGATGCTCGAAGTAAGCTTGAGACTAAGTTAAGGAAGTGCTATTTCATTGTCTATGGAGATGATGCATTTGGATATCGTTTCTAGGACGATCAGGCTTGGAAGATCATAAGGAGCAAGAATGTGATTTTAAATGAGAATGTTATGTACAAGGACAAGTCCAGTACAGTTTATGAAACATCATTGAAGGAATCTGAGTTGATAAAGTTTGATGATTTACCAGAGGTCACAGTGCAGGACAGAGATGCATGTGACGAGGAGAGTGAATCCGGGGCATCCACTCCTATCGTTCCACAGTCAGTTTCAGAGCAGTCTACCTATACAATTGCAGTTCGCAGATCAGAAAGGGCTAGACGTTCTCTAGAGCGTTATTCTCCAACTTTGAACTACATTCTGCTGATAGATGGCGGAGAACCTTAGAGTTATGAAAAAATCTTGCAAGATGAAAATTTGAGCAAGTGGGAGCTAGCTATGAAGGAAGAGATGGATTCTCTGCTAGAAAATTACACTTGGGAGTTAGTAGATCTTCCATTTGGGAAGAAGACATTACACAACAAGTGGTTGTACCGAGTGAAGACAGAACATGATGACAGTAAGAGGTACAAGGCTAGGCTTGTTGTAAAGGGTTTTCAACAGAAGCATGATATTGATTATTCCGAGATTTTCTCTCCTGTGATGAAGCTTACAACTATTAGAATGGTACTGTCTATGATGACTACCGAAGATCTTTTCCTTAAGCAGTTAGATGTGAAGACAACCTTTCTTCATGGGATTTTGAAGAAGACATCTACATGCACCAACCTGAAGGGTTCGTAGTACAGGGAAATGAAGAGTCCGTTTGCAGATTAAAGAAGAGCTTGTATGGCTTGAAGCAAGCTCCTAGACAGTGGTATAATAAATTTGATAATTTCATGCATAGGATAGGATACATCAGATGTCAGGTAGATCACTGTTGCTACGTCAGGTATTTTGGCAATTCCTATATCATCCTACTACTGTATTTGGATGATATGCTTATTGCAGGTGCTAGTATTGAGGAGATCAATAATCTGAATGAGCAGAAGTCAGAGCACTTTGCAATGAAAGATTTGGGAGCGACAAAGCAAATCCTTGGAGTGATAATTGTCAAAGATAGAGTCAGATGCATCTTGAGACTCTCTCATGCTGAGTATGTGAAAAAATGTACTTAGCAGGTTCAACATGGATAAGACCAAACCAGCTGGTACACCCTTGGGAAGTCACTTCAGACTCAACAAGAATCAGTCACCCAAGTCAGAGGAGGAACGAGATTACATGAGTAAGGTTCCTTATGATTCAGCTACTGGTTCACTTATGTATGATATGGTTTGCACCAGACCTGATATTGTCTATGTAGTGGGAGTTGTTAGCAGATACATGAGTAATCTAGGAAATGAACTTTGGGAAGCAGTGAAGTGGATTTTCAGGAACTTACTTGTGTTTCTCAAAAAAGAGTTCAGAGGTACAGAGCTACGTTGATGCTGATCTAGCTGGAGTCATTGATACTAGAAGAAGTACTACAGGATAAATTTACACTATTGGTGGCACTGCAGTATCATGTGGCTCTAATCTACAGAAGACAGTTTAGTTGTCTACTACAGAAGCTGAGTACATAACAGTGTCAGAGGCTGCAAAGGAGGTTATATGGCTATAGGTCTTCTTGAAAGAATTGGGCAAGAAAAATCAAAAGGGCATTCTCTACAGTGATAGTCAGAGCGTCATATTCCTTTTCAGGAATCCAACATTTCAGTCTAGGACTAAGCACATTCAGATCAAGTATCACTTCAAATGATCATTGTTGGATGATAGACAGTTGATGCTTGAGAAAATTTATGGAAGCCAGAACCCTGCTGATATGTTGATAAAACGTGTTACTCTGGAGAAACTGAAGTTGTGCACAACTTCAGTTGGTTTTCTAGCTTGAAGACATGGGCATTGAGTTGCAAAGGTGAAGGATTCATATTTGAAGAATAGGGCTACGCCGCCAGTGGAAGATATCAATTTGAGGA
Source organism: Phalaenopsis aphrodite (assembly GCA_003013225.1). Taxonomy (NCBI): domain Eukaryota; kingdom Viridiplantae; phylum Streptophyta; class Magnoliopsida; order Asparagales; family Orchidaceae; genus Phalaenopsis; species Phalaenopsis aphrodite. The sequence continues at coordinate 5,046,949 of NEWO01000001.1, forward strand.
AGAATAAGTTGCAGTATGTGTACCGGTCTCCAAGTGAGAGATTTATTAGTATGGAGCCCATTACGAAGAGTAATATATATATATATATATATATTACCTTGCTCTCGCCTCCCGTCCGCAACTGCACTTCCCATTTTCGCTAATCGGTTTTCCCTATCTCCCGTCTCCATCTTTCATAAAATAGAAGCTATCCCCTGTCTCTCGTGAAACCCTTAATCACTCGTCTCTCTCGTTTGCGCGAAGCAGCAGTCCCATCCGGACGATCCATCTCTCACTCGGAAACGAGAAAGCTTTGTCTCTTTCAGTTTGCAAAAACCAGAAAGGAGGTTCTCTGCTTGGATTCTTCTTGAGGCTTACGGAAAGCAGAAGGAAGAAGAACACAATTGAATAAGAATGTGCTCTTCTTGATTTCTTCTTGGTGGCTTGCGCACGAAGATAAACTGATTTTCTCTTGAACATTTTTCTTCTTCTTAGGTATATCTCGATGTAGAGAGAAGAGTGAAGAAGTGAGAGAAAGAGTTCGCTCTTGTAATTGGAGATGATCCACTGATGTAATTACTTCAATTAGTAAAATCATCTGCAACTCCGTGGATGTAGTCAATTTGCCGAACCACGTAAATCTGTGTGTTCTTTTCTGGTGTGAATTTTCTCATTCTCCATTTTCGCTTCGTTGTCGATCGTTTTAAATTTCATATACACCACAACATGAAATCCAAACAGTGTCTTCGCTGCTGAGTGCAAAGGAGAGGATTGCAAGCACTAAGTTTTCATGACAAGAGGAATCGGAAGGGGGAAAGCGAGACAATAGAAAAAAGAAGAGTATAGGTGGCTTGAAAGAAGACAAGCAGTGATTCAAAGACTTGGAAAAATTTACGTGCGGGCCCAACCACATGAACGAGACAGGCCTTGATATCATAAAGACATCGAAATAACAAATGAATATTAAAACCAAATCACAAAGGCACTGTAGGTCCTATATATAAACTATAAGACATCTATGAAAAGACTACACAAAACTCAAAGCTAGAGTCCTTAAACCACATAGTTTATAATCTACTTATTATAATCTTTATCTAAGTTTTCATTCCAATTATGTAAAAGTCAAAGCATAGCTGTAGAACATGTTACATAGTAACTGAGTGATATGTAGGTAAATCTTCCAAGAAGAAAAGGGCAACCTTTATTTACATAATATTCAATTCTCATCTATTTACATATTTAACAACTCCTTAACATTCATATTGACCTGCATATCCCTCAAGCCTTTTGCATCACATCAAAATACCTTTCTTACTAACTTCTTAAAAATAAAACACACATTTCCATGCAATCATTAAACAGCATAGATATTAAATATCTAAATGCATAAAAATTGTGTGGCATGCATGCAAATTTCCAAAAAAAAAAAAAAAAGGCTAGCATTAATTCTATAACCCAAGGAATCTAAGTACAGTTTAAATTCTTCCAAGACTTTAAATCAGCTTCCTATTGTGGCGTGTTTCATGCGAGGTATCATGGCAGTGATTGATGTAAGCCAAAGTGCAAGTTGATCGATCAATGCTCTCTGCGCAACTCATTTTTTGTAGTTTTGTTGGTGGATACGAGTCAGTTGAATCATTACACACCATGCCACATATGAGCTAAAAGCTTCTGCACTGAATTTTTGTAATCAAAAGTGCAAAGTTCATTGCATTCTACTGAGACTTTTCAAAAGTACAAAAGTTCATTGCCATGTTAGGGGAACAAGTTGTGATTTAATGCAGGCATTATGTAGTCCAGCAGTGTCGCATGATGGCCCAGCATGGGTTACAAAAGTCAGTAAAATTGCTGTGTTTGGCATGTTTAGAAGTTTGCTCGTTGGTTGGCAATGATTCCATCATGATTGACTCAGTATTTGTTTATTTATTTTTTATTGACTCTCAGTTGCTTTGAATTCTAATGAGTTGGGACATGGACGTATGGTTCATGAATACTTTCAGACAGAGACTGGACGTAGACATCCTAACTTTCTGATGGCTGGACATGAATGTAAATATGTAAATCTGAATTATTTACATACATACCCCTTAGTTATTATGTATTTATATATATATATAACCTTAACATCAATTTATAGATATATGCCAACTTATCTGTTCATGACAAGTTGTATTTCACTTTTTGAAAGTTAAAATAACGATATTTTTTATGTAATATGAATGATTTGTGTGATATAAATGTAAAGAAAGTAATGTTTAGGAGTTGAATATGTAAATATTAGGATATGGGTGTTTGTATGCAAATGCTCCTTTTAGAAATTATTAGCTGTGGATACCACATGTTTATTCAATGTCCCATCACCTTTTGCATGTATCAACAAGCTTAGTTTTTCTTTCTTTTCAATCAACAGACTTAACAATTATTTTACTTAGAATGTTAACGTGTACTTGTCAGAGTTAAATGAGCTTGAGTGGGAGACTGCAAGAAAGTATTATGACTGTGCATATCAAATATTAATTACAGATCAAATGTTATCCAAACATTTTGATTTGTTGAACTATCATCAATTAATGATTAACATTAAAGTTTTGATTCATTATATAATTGGTTTTAGCTTTTATAACATGTAATAATTATCTATTCTCTTTTATTTATGACGACCAAACAAATAAAAAAAAACATTAATACATAACTAATGTCTTGTTCCTCAATGGTAATCATTAGAAATCTACGCGCTTATGAGATATCAACGCATGTTCAAATTAGTACGTGAATTCAATTCGGTGGCTTGATTTATCTCAATTATCTCATCTCAGATCCTCCGTGTGAACTGGCCTAATTAATAGACTCAGGTTGATTTTGTCAAGATGAGCATATACACATTTGCATACCACTCAATTCTTACGTATTTGCATATCCAAAACCTATATTTTAACTTTTACATATATGTCATCTTGCTCGTGTATAAAATTATGTATTTCACTTCTTAAAAGTTAAAATAGTGATACTACTGATGTGACATGAAAACTTTAATTAATATAAATGTAAAAAATCCAATTCAAGATGATAGATATGTAAATACATGAGAATTGGGGGGCACGTATGTTAATGCCCCCTATATTAAAATGGTAGCATAGATGCCTAGCTAAATGCTGATTCCATAACTGTGTATGAGCTCAACTTAAAATGACCAAGAATAGTAGCATAGGATGACTCCCTTATAAGCACCACTTATATTTAGGCTTTCGTTGTTTTAAGGAATGCTTAAAGCGACTGATCTGTCGGGTCAACAGCTTTCCCACCATGTCAAAGATACTTAGTAGGCTTGTGGACTCCTATGTTTCATCTTTCATGATCATGACACAATCATAATTTAATTTCTCTCATCTTTTTTTTTTATTTTGATGTTTACAAAAAATAAAAATATATGCATGAAAAATGCTGTTTTTATTTGTAAATGTTTGATTACTTAAATTAGCATTTGATGATAATATATTAAATATAACCATGAGAAGGATAGATCAAAAGACAAATGTAATTTGTGATTAATATTTAATTTTTTTTATTGAGCAAATAAATAGATTTAAAATTTATTTTGTTATTGATGAATGCCAACGTGTCATGTGGATCACGGCCAAAGAATTAAGCGTTGGTCGGATGAGAGGTAAGAGAATAGGGAAATGCGACTCAATAATTTTTCTATATAGGAATTTGTCTAATAGTCCTATTTCGTGAACACGACCCTCCTATTTATAAGTCAAAGGTAGTGTATAGTAAATTACATGATTGTTCACCCTTTAATGGAAATGTTACAGTCATTTATGAATCATTATATATTTACATATTTATTACTAACTTAGACATACTTTGACCATGTGGCCGTCGTTGGTGTCGTCCCATGTTTGTAACTGTATTCGATGTCATTTCTTGTTTGTAACCGTTTGATCTCATCTCTTTGTGTTCATTTGGTTGGCGACTTACAGTTGCCTTCTCCGAAGGAATACGCTGCAAAGGCTCACTGTCCTTGAGTAGGATTGTTCCATCAGACAAATGACACGTTATCATAATTTGACAAGGAACCTTCATTCAATAGATGAGCCCATATAAAAAGAATTCCCTCTGGGCGGCTATTGTTCTCTCTAATGCCAGACGCAAGTTGATTAGTCGTCGACATGGGTGTGTTGCGTTCTTTGATTTGGTTAGACTTTCGTTCGTTTTTTGCCGTAATGATGAATATTCACACTTCAACTTCTTTTCTCGTGTGATCCGCTGGATATTCTCAAGATTCGTGCAGTCATATTTCTGATGAACAGTTATTAATGAATATTTAGAAATAATACTGAGTGGTCCATTGTTAATTTTGATAAAAAAATATTGTGAATATGTACTGTTACGAGTAAGGCTAAACATGTCATATTCAACATTAATACCCTTCAATTAATTAGTTCGTCTCACGTCACGCTTTCTCCAACTTATGGCTCCAACTTAAATATCAATCAAGAATTTTACACTTTCGTAATATTAAACCCATGCTCAAATGCAATATAAAAATAATAAATTATCTTAAACTACCTGGTCGTACTCTAACTCCATTCATTTCACGCACCTTAATTACATTGACTCACGAGGCATGGCTTTATGATAACGAAATGAACAAAAGCAGTCCTATCTCTAACGATAAGA